>VZTZ01021298.1:22020-36527 GCA_013400955.1 Drymodes brunneopygia | reverse complement strand
CAGAAGAACATCACCATAAGAAGTCACTTGAACTCTAAGGTCCATTATCAAAGANGCTGCAGATTCTCTGGCTAAGTGTCCATGGGACGCTACCAGAGTGCCTTTAGGACAGGGGCACTCCTGGAAATATAGCCAGCTGGAACCTGTCTGAATAGCCGGGCTGGACAGAAGAAACCCAGCGAGCTATAGTACAAGGGTGTCTGAAAGAGTGCAGGAAGGTGGATACCTGATATTCCAATCCCACTTGCCCCTAGGCACAAGCAAAATTGCATTAGAAAGTAGCTCTGCCAAAAATGAAAACAATTAAAGCTCAATACTTTTTTTTCTGCTTACAGTTAAGAAGGGTGGTTTCATTTCTTGTGCATACCCATACCAATAATTGTAAAATAAAACAATTCAATGAACGCTGCTTGAAAATACAGTAATGAGATACTGCTATGTCACGTGTACACTGGAGTCACTACAGAGTCAGAACCAAAGCTTTGCCAGTCCGTTGGCAAGAGAGCTCCCAATTTCAGTGTTCTTTAACCATTTTGCTAAAACTGTTTAATCAATACTTTTAACATTGAGAAGAACTGTGAGCTGATATTCAAGAGGAACCCAGACAGGGGTAAAAACTCTCTCTGATAGTGCTGGTGTTTCTCCTCTCTTCCACACCCAAGTGAGAGGCTCAAGTAAAACAACATCTGTTTGTGCTGCTCATGGTTAAGGTTAGTCAGAACAACAACTCCAAAATGCAAGACACAAATACACAACTTCATCACATAAAGGATTCTGACAAAGCCTGGGAAGACAGGGGCCAAGGCAAACACAGTCACCGTCTACAGAATAAAAAGTATAAAGAACAATCTCTGGTAGAGGAGCAGACAGTATTAATCACAGCACTGCCCAGGATTTCTTTTCAGCCCTTTAGCCCAAAGAACTCTCCTAGGCCAACGTTTTCCAGAGTAGCCTCAAGTTTTGTGCCGCATCAATGCTTTCCAGTTTCCCAGACACCAAGCACTTTAGCTGATGTCCAGAGATGCCACACATGATCAGCATCTCCGAAAATCTTGGGAAATGCCTGTCTCCTAATATAAGACACTTCTGAAAATGCTAGACTGTTCCCTGCATGTCAGTCTTTCCATAAACAAACTGAGAATGAAAATACTCTCCCACCATGAAGAAGAAAAGCTTGCTGTTTACAAAGCTCTTTGGAAATGGGGAAAAAATCAACACTGTAAAAAAGAAAAATCATCATTATTGGCATTCGGATGCCCACTTTCAACACCTCTAGGAACTAGCTCTTCCTAATAAAGGTTAAAAATCATCAATGGTCAAACCATGGAAGGTGCAGATTTGGTTTAGACAGAACCACAAACAATTACAAGGAAACCCAAGGTCTTACTACTTTTTGCCAAGGTCTTTTGTTTTTGCCACTGCAAAAACATAACTATCTTGTAAGTATGCAGTGGCAACTTGCCAGCAAGTGTAGAAATTTCTTTTTGCTGCTTAATCACAAAGGCTTGGAGAACTTCTAGGACATTTAATTTCCTGGCAAATCGCTTGAACCAGTTACCTATAGAGCATTACCTCACAGCTTCTGACATGCACTAACTCCACAAGTCTGCTGTCACACAGAGCTACAGACCTCACATTAAAGCACTGCAGAGTATTCCCCCTTTATTTTTCTGCAGTCAACCTTCCCCTTTAACAAGATTTTTTTTTAACCACTGCTTTCTCTTTCCACTTTTGCTTTGCAGGACAGCAAGTCTGGGCAGCATGGATTGCCTGACACAATACTTTAGGTGTTGGTCCTGCTGTTCCACTACATGGCAGAGTTTACTGTGCCTGCACTGGGTCTGCCAACCCAGCAGCATCTCCACAGCTGTTCAGCACAGCCCTGCCAAGAGCTGATGTGTCCTCCCTGCCTTCTCTTGCCTTTCTCCCTGCTTTGCTCAAAACAAGTCTTCTGCCCCTGCTGCTCAAGAACCTTTCTCAGCCCCCAGGGCTCAAGGAGGAGCCGTGTTGTTCATTCCAAGCCCAGCAGCTCCCATTACTGCCCCAGTAAGGAAAACTACAACTAACAGCATACACTGTTACTATCACTCCCTTCCTCTCACAAAGCAGACACTGCCAACACCAGACTGCTGTGCTTCATGTATCATTCATCAGCTCCTTAATGTGCAAAGCTCTCTGCTGCAGCTTTTTTATCTGCATTAAAGTTAGCTGTGGGGGGGAAAAAAGTGTCTATACAACCTCTGCTTGAAACATCAAGACTATACCTGAATTTCAACGTGTCTGTTGGCTTATTCAATTTGCCATGAGAACAAAAGCATCAGCAGTGTCCCCATGGCCACAAGATCCAGGAGGGGACAGAGCCACAGCAGGTCACAGGGATATTAGGCCAAGCTCTCATATAGGAAAACTGTGGGTATACTGCCTGCCACTTAATTCTGCTCAGAAATCAAAATCCTTCATAAAACCCCTAAGCCTCAAAGTCTTTGCTGTCAAGACACACCAGGCAAAGGAGAGAGAAATGCACTTCCAGCAGTATGTTCTGTGTTTTTCCAAAGGCTCCAATGAAACAATGGCATCGTGCAGAGTTACTGCAGACTGTCCTGCACACATAAAGATCCTCATGACCTTTGAACTATTTTTAGCCTTTTGTAAAGCCTCAGATTGCTTTTGGACGCTCACTAACTGCTGTTTTCCACCTGCCTGTTCCTCCCCAAGCAAACAGCACATGATCTTCTTTGTCTACATGCACAGAGTCTTCCCATTCCCTTCCACTGCAAAAGCCTGGAGCTTCCTCCCGTTCTTCATTCAACCCCTCTTCCACATCTCTTCGTCAAATACATTTTCTCCAAAAGCCCTACATAGTCCATTCTCTCTCCTCCCAGCTGCTGCAGAACATTTTAGGTTTTGTGGTGACGAGAAAAGGGAAGCTTTGTTAAGCCCTCTCTAACCCCTACATCACACCTTCAAATTTCCATCACTCCAGAATGAGGACATAATATATTAAACCATTCAGGATTTATTCACCATAAATAATACCACACGTGTCTTACCAGCTGCTGCTAGAAAGCCATTGGCTAGGATCTATGTCCTCTGGTGCCCAGCTGGACAGACTAGTGGTTAATACAGCAGCTCTTCCAGACACTAAAATCTAGTAGCACCAGCACCACTCTGTAAACCTTAGCCCACACAGACTCAGTGATGATGCTTTCTTGTGCCACCCTGTTGCAGAGGCAGGGCCAAGTTAAAGGGGACTCCTGCTGGAGATCCACAGATCAGAAAGAACTAGTAGTTGAGAGAGTAAAGGTATAACCAGACAAAGGACCCTATAAAACACACCAGTGCTTCTACTTCTTCCTGATTCAACCAGTAATGACTAGAAACTGGTGTGCTTTCAGCAGTGCAGACCTCTGAATTACTCTTTTTCAGCCTTCTTAATCTGCCTGATTCAACCTCCCCTCACCCCTTCCTTTATAATTGTAAAGCTGGGTCATTTTGGCTCACAACTTGACTTTAATATTGATGGGTTTGTTAATGCCAGCTGAGGGCAAGAAGCAAGGCTCTTCCCAAGCTAAGGCAATGTCTCTGTTTCTGCCTCCTGTTGTACAGCCCGTTTCACATTTTCCCTGCAGCAAATAACTGTAAGAAATGTTCACACAACAACAGAGTGGGAAAAAACCAACACGAAAAAGGAACATGACATCTATTTCTACACTAATGAAACAATTACTAACTAATAGGAACCAAGCAAACCAAGCAGGACACAAATGCAGGGAAATATTTTCTGATAAAGCTTCCTGCTCACTCAAGTGGCAAAGAGATGTGTGGCTTTGGAACACCTACAGCAGGTTGTAAAAGAGCTCACCAATTTATGAGGTTTTGCCCTTGTCCTGATAATTCTAATTCAGTCCACGGTTGCAGTTCAGTTTTATGTCCAGAATGCAAGAGCTTAATTCCTTCTTCCCTCCTCAGCAACCCAACAAATTCAAGTGAGGGAGGCCAGATAAGAGCCTAACAAACAGCCAAACTCTCTTCCTCAAGCTCTCTTCCCCTTAAACGTTTGAGAGAGGCCCTCCAGCTGCTATAGTGAGCTGTGATGGGACACAGCTGCCCCAAGGCACACAAATGCTGCAGGGCTGTGCTGCTCCTGAGAGGACAGCTTTTGCTTCTTATGTTTGCTTAAACCACAAGGGTTTTAAGAAGGAGAACTCCACTTGACAAAAGATTTCAAAAACAGTGAAGTCATGTAAATTACCACAAGTGACAAGACAGGACAAGAGGAAATGGCCTCAAGTGGCATCAGAGGAAATTTAGGTAGGACATTAGGAAAAATTTCTTCACTGAAAGAGTTATGAAGCACTGGAACAGGCTGCCCAGGGAAGTGGTTGAGTCACCATCCCTGAAGATATCTTTAAGACCTGGTGCTTAGGTACATGGTTTAGCGGTGGACTTGAAGATCTAAAGGGTGTTTTCCAGCCTAAATGATTCTATGACAGCCATATACACTTGCAAGAGGCATAGCAATATTTGAGAGACTGGCCCTACTGCACAGAGCTGTTCCAGGCATGGGAATGAGCAGATGGAAAGAGTTTCAACCTTTGGACCCACTGAGCTTTGCTCAATACTGAGCATGCAGAAAAGCTCATTTCTTTGCTGCCAGCCGCCTTGCAACTGAAGGATGGAGATGCCACCTAGAAAGGTCCACAGGAAATTAAAAGTGTATTGCTTTACAGGCAGATGGTCTAAGCCTGGGACTGGGTCTAGGCTGAGCATATGATCCCCATTACATGTGTAAGAACCAGATACTACCTACAGGGAGAAAGGTGACTTAAGCCAGACTAAGAATACTTCAATGCCACTGAGTAATTTTGTGCCCCGGGGAGGCAGAGTTCATTTTAGGCAATTATCTCATGTATTCCCTACCAACTGCTCTCCTCAATGATGATGGGCTACAGTCCATACTAATAAAGACAGTGAAAGTGATCTGGACACTGGAATGATTCCAGGAGTAAATTCCCACCTTCCCAAAGGCTGGAACAATCTAGCAAAGAACGCTATCACACAGCACATATGGCATGCCAGGAGGGGAGAGCTGGAGTCAATCTATTTCATCACCTACAAAGGATAAAAGAAAAGGAGCAAGAAGAAGCTTGTTAGAAAGACACTAAAGAATATTTCACATTGTTTAGGATGACCTATTGGGCAGTGCAGGTATGATGTAAGCAGTTTCTTTGCATCCCCTCTTTCCCCTAGAAAGAGCTGTCATTTTTGGACAGTAAGAAAAGTAACCAGTTCCTTCAAGCATAGACTGAAATAGAGACATGTGTCTGATTCTTACGAGGAGTTTTGTTTCTATTGCTAATGGATGCTAAGTTACACACATTGCTTCTTTATTCAGATCAGAATTATTAACGTCAGACAAGGTTCCAGATCTCTATAGCTCTTTTTGCCTCTACCAGGCTTTAAGAAAGTTACAACACCTTTGGCTTTGAGTGTGTACGTGCAAGTGAAAACAAGAGGAGATGACACACTTGAAACTGGGAGACATATGACAAAAGAGGCATTAACTTGCTTTGAGGCGAATTGGACAATTTCCTTTGCCACCACGTCTGAACGCCATACTGCCAGGAGAACAGCAAGAGCACACAGAGACCATAGCAGGCTGAGATGCAGGAGGAAATCAGTGTCCACGTTGTGCCCTGGCCAGCCACGGGGAACCATGAGAGGCGACGCGGCAGCCAGCGGGTGAGTGTCCACAGGGCTCTGGAATCTGCACTCACCTTGGACCAGAGCTCACTTCCGCCAGCTGCTCTGCAACCATGGGACATTTTGCTCAGATTTGCTTTCCTGAGCTATTCTGTGTTCCTATGTGCCCAGTCTTCAGAATATAATTCTCACCATCATTCTCTTCTACTTATATATGTAACTCCCAATCTTAGAGTCCTGCAATCATGGGGGAAACACAGCTTAGGATCTGAGCTTTATCTAAATTTATCCTGTTCTGAAGAGGGGTTCCAGCAAGTGCTACAGCTTTGTTTTGCTGATTTCCCATTGCATTTCCAGCTTTACATAAAGGTGCCTCAGTGGAAACTGTAATCTAGTACTCCTAAGACCTGACATATAAAATTCAGTGCTTCATAATTCATGTGCCTTTTTCCCAGAATCCCCCATCTCTGTGTTTTTCTTTAAAAAACCCTATCATGGAAAAGGAATACATTTAGCTGGATCATGCCTAGTTCTGCGAGGTTGGTACTAAGTCCTAAGGGAGAATAGCTTGTTCATTTTTTTGCTGAGTGTGAGTTACATTAAATATGCTGGATCTGTGCATGTTTCTGCTAAGATGCTTCAGTAAAACTGAAATTCACTTGTCTTTTGAATGGCTGGAAATGTTCATGAAGCGTAAATCATCTACCTTCATCCCTGCGCCCACAAACCTCATATATTATATATAAACATATGGATATTAAAATTATACATAACTTTTAAAGTAAGTGGTATCTGCCTTTGAGACACTGGGCAGGTAAATTATAGACTCATAGACTAAGGAAAAGATCTGGGGACCATTAGTTATATGGTGCAATGAACATCAAAACCAGAATAAATTAAAACTGAGGTAATTTTAAAAACTGGATACTGTCCAATTTCTCTGCAAGAAAGGCAAATTGAACAAGGGCACTGGAACAGTGTCCCAGTGGGAACTGAAAGCAGAAGAGGTTTGGACATTGAATCTGCATTTAGTTTTTTACTTTGTTGGTACTTACACTGTCAATGCAACTTGGCTTTCTGCCTTCTCATATCAGAACAGCACAACTTTACAACCCTGGCGCTTTGCCCTGTCTCCAGGGATCCCTTGCAAACATTTACACCCTCCTGAGACCTAAAAGAACAAAGATACTTAGGGCATGCAGCTTTTAGAGGTGACAGAGGTAACAAAAATGGAAAATGCAAAGCTTTGGTAATACTGATCTTGCCTTTTGCTAAACTCTTAACATTTCCAAGCAAATGCAGAAACTAATTGAACAGGTTTAACATGTAATGTATTTGCAGTAACATACATACATATATAAATGTACCGTGTTGAGTGTAGGGTCCTGAAACAAATGGGAAGGCATTTAGATCAGGGCACTCTGCCCAACCCTCCTGTGATACCCATTGCAGGCACTGAGTGACTGGGGTTTAACTGGTCCTTGAGCACTGAACACCGTTTTGAATTTCTCTGTCCTCACAGGATTTGCTTGATACTTAACCCTGCACACTCGTATTAATTTTGCTGATTTTTGTGCTTGAGTTGCTGGGGGAATTACTGAGCATAAGGTCAAAGCTGTTTCACATTTTCCAGTAAAAGGAGCTTTATCCCTTTCCACCTTGCCCTTTAGTACTGCCATGTGGCAGAAGGCAGGGATGGAGATAAGGATTAACTTTATTTAATGTGATATTTAATGTGTGAAAAGGTCCCAAACCTTCTTTTTATAGACAGTTCTGCAAAACAGACCAAAGGACTTTTACAATAAAAAAAGCCAGGCTTTGTTAAAAATATAAAATAGAATAGTTAACATCTAAATTAAAGAAAAAATTTAAAAAAAAGACTACTGCAAAGGGAAGAGAAATAAAAATGGGTTAAATCCAATACTCTCTTCACCTATGGTCTCCCTAGAAGAATATCCTTGTCCTCAAGCTTTATTCCTGCCATCAGCCACTTTCTGCAGCAAACAGGGCCCACTATATAAGAAGTCCTTAGGGAACACGGTCTTTACGAAGTATTCTCTGTCCCCTGAGCCACTGCTCTCAGTTCCCTGCAGTGCCTCTCCCATCTCCCATACTCAGTGTCTCCCAAAGTCCCTTCTTCCCTTCCTCCTTCTCAGCTGGTGTCCAGGGGAGGTGGGATTTCTCTCCCATGCTCGAGGGTTTCCCCTGACTCAACCACGTCATTTACAGGAACACGAGTGAAATAGTTGAGACTAAACAGGTCAAACACACAGCCTGTCACAAAGCATGATTACAGACTGTTATCCTAGAAACTAATGAGAAGTCTTGACTGTTTCATTCAAACAACTGTCAAAAGTCTGCTATGCAGCAGACAGAATTCAGGGGTGGGGTTTTTGCAAGTAGAAATAGAGTGAAAATCCAAAGAAATGTCATCCATGGAATCTGAATACACCATCATCTGATACCTTCATTTTTAATGATGTTTATAGCCTATGACAACTCCATTCTGCAATGAGCACTGCTTGTGCCGAGCCTCCATGACCTTCTCCTCTAGTTTAATAACTCTGCAATTTATGGCAGAAATAGGCTGTGCTGCTGGCAACCAGCATGGAAACTTAGAAGCCCAGTGCTGAGTCCTGCTACTAAATATCCTGGCCCAGAGTTGCTGAGGGACTCTGCTAAGTAACTCTGTCCACCACACGGAGGTCACAGACTGTGACGGTCACAGCCAGCAGCCAGTGCGACTTCATGGGACTCAAAATGCAACCTCACTTCAAAACCTTTCTCTTCTCACAAGGCCCAGGAGGAGAGAGGAACAATCTGCCTTTGCTGCGTGTCTCACCATGCAAGAAGTTTTAAATGAGGCAATAAAAAAAGCTGAGAAGCCTTTTCTGTGAAAATGATGCCATTGCTACAATGTGGTTGCTTTTACGAGCTACATGGCACCTTTGACTCAAAAAAGCATTTAAGCAGAGGCAAGGGTCCAGGCTGAAGTGGTAAGAGAAATAAGAGAAATAACTTATATCACAGCAGTATCTTTATTCCAAATTGCCAGGGGAGGAAAGGAGGACTGTCAAGCACAGTGCTAGGCTCAGTGATACCAGCAAACCCTACTGTCTGACCAGGAGAGAGAAACTGTTAACTTTGGGTATTATATTTTCTTCATGTTAGATCAGTATGTAACACTCTGGGAAGGTTAGCATATATAATCCAAAACCACTTTTTTCCTCATCCGCAGATTCAGTGAAGCTTGTAAAGGATCCCATAAAAGTAATTTTAAATATTCATGCAGTGTTCATCAACCATATGTCCCAGTAAACCTACAAGGACAACTCTGGGCTTCGTAGGCAACTCCTCTTCAAAAACAGTACTCTTGCATGCCAGCATTCACCTGTGTGCTGCAATGACAGCACATGTTGCTATTTGCAACATTAAACATCTTTCAAAGGAATAATCTTTGTCCTACTAACACAACAGGACACACACTGTGAACACCTTCTCCTAAAGCCAAGTGGAAAACAGACCTCTGTTATCCTCTTCTCCAAAGCATCTTCTCAAACAGTATAATTTTAACACCATCTCCCTGTTTTGTGCATGACACCCAAAAAACACCCTGCAAAGATATACCCTGACTCCTAACAAGACTTATTTTGTCAAGCCTTCATTTTCTGCTGAGAGCTGGAAATGTCAATATTGTCCTGCATCTTACCTCTAGTGCCTTGATGTAGAGAATAGAGTATCTCCCTTGTGGAAAGAATTACATATTCTCAGCCTGACAGTAACAGATATCACTGTGCTGCATTGAGTAAATTATATCAACTTGAACTAGACAAGAGATATAACCTGAAATATGAAAAAAGGCAGCCACATCTTTAGACTTTGTTCAAAAACATTTTTTTTACATCACAGTAGTGACACACAGAAAGGTGACAGAAAATTCAACAGGATGTCAACCAGGAACCATGATTTGGATCTTCTACTTTGAATTGGACCTGCTACTAGATAAAAGCTGTCCAAAAACTATTTCAGCCTTAAGACTCGCAGTCTTTTATGTCTGGGGTTTAAAATTTTAATTTTATTTTGACATGTCTTTACCATTTTGCTGGCAGTTTCTTTTCCACCAGGTCTAGTCATTCTCTGTGGCCCAATCTGAAGCCCACTGAAGTCTGTTTCATGATTTTAGAAGGCTCTGTTTATCAGTGAGATGCAAGGGGGCAGAAACAGCCCATGCATAAAATACATGGAAACATTTTACTGAACAGTCCGTGCACAAAATACAGAAAAAAATGTCTAGCAACCTGTTTCATATACTCTATGAAACCTCTTCAACTATACTGAAGTCAATTCTTCTCAATTTCTATTGTTAATATCAGATAATTGTTGTTTTTCCTAAAGATTTTATAATAAAACCAATAACTTACCAGAAAAAAACCAAACATTACGAAAAAGAAACATTTTGAACTGAGAGAAACCACAACCAGCAAGATTTCAGAAACAGCTGACTACCTCTTCAGTCTCAACCTCCATTTTTCTATCCTCCTCAGTCTTGTACAGTAAGATTTAAAGGTGCATTTGGCATTAACTGCTCCTTCAGGTCTTATCTGTGGATGAAAATCTGCTCTTGAGACAGATATTACCAATGTTTAATTCACTACAGAGGAAAAGCATCCATGTATTTTGTGACTCTTCAAAAGTGTGTGGATAAGGCCTCTCATTTCCAACAGTTCATGTTAAAAACAGTAACTGCACGGTTTTCTCCACATCTGCAAAAATACTTGCCTTGTACAAGCGCAGAAAATAATGTCCTTCCTCTTCTCACTAGCCCCATACAAGGAGAAGAATAGAGAAAGAACTTTAAAAAGAGTGTTTACACATTCAATCAAAATTAATAAGCAGGCTCCATATGATAAGGAACATAAATGTCAAGGGCCATTCTGTCTAAATATTCTTGGTCTAATAAAATCACACTTGATTTAATAAGCATTGCTTTAGTACAAGGGACTGCGAGGGGTCAGCCAAACACACTCCTAAGCAAAGTATAAATGGTCAGGATAAATGAGATTAAAGTTTACTCTTAAAGCAAGCAAAGGAACTAAGACACCATTATAGTCCAACTTGATTCAATCTTTCATCAAATACAAAGAACTTAATCTCAGGCACAGGACATTTGTTAGCACTTCAATAAGTTTTTTGATTATTTAAAAAGATGGTACTTCGGGGTTTTCAGTCTGGTTACAATAGCAGCTGTTCCAATGACCAGAAGCTTCAATTAATCTGTTTTCTTAATAACCCCAGACCTTTCCAGCATAGCACACTGGGCCTGTCACTCCTCCCTACTACGTTATTGAAATTATGTGGGAAAAAAAGAAAAGAGAGTAATTAAAATTTATGTAAAATACTGTAACAGAAGAAGGCAAAAACTACATTTCCCTTTTTTTATTCCTCCCCCAGTACAGAATTTGAAATTTGCCAGATTGCTTTGTTTTACACCCACATTCACTGGTGACTCTGGGCCTGCACAGATCTGGCAATAATGCTATGAATTAGCAGTCTGTGCGTGTACCAAACTAGAGCTGAGAGGTGGAGCGCAGAGACATAAAATAAAGCTGTTCTGGGATATTTTCAACAATACAGTATTGTAGCAGCAAGGAAAGCTTCTGTGATATTCAGTAGACTGACTGACTTACCAAGGAAATATTTTTAGGGACAAATTGTAACATTCCTTTTGCAAACTCTAGCCACTGCCAGTCCAAGTCACTAGGAAGTGTGATGAGGTGTTTGTGCGCTTTTGGCTATGTGAGCTGTTCCCAAACCACGATACACAAACAGGAATCAGGATGACCATCTCCTCTCGAAAAGACTGAATATTGCCTGAACAACTCCTAACCATCTGCCTCTGCACAGGGCCTGATATGGANGAGTAATTAAAATTTATGTAAAATACTGTAACAGAAGAAGGCAAAAACTACATTTCCCTTTTTTTATTCCTCCCCCAGTACAGAATTTGAAATTTGCCAGATTGCTTTGTTTTACACCCACATTCACTGGTGACTCTGGGCCTGCACAGATCTGGCAATAATGCTATGAATTAGCAGTCTGTGCGTGTACCAAACTAGAGCTGAGAGGTGGAGTGCAGAGACATAAAATAAAGCTGTTCTGGGATATTTTCAACAATACAGCATTGTAGCAGCAAGGAAAGCTTCTGTGATATTCAGTAGACTGACTGACTTACCAAGGAAATATTTTTAGGGACAAATTGTAACATTCCTTTTGCAAACTCTAGCCACTGCCAGTCCAAGTCACTAGGAAGTGTGATGAGGTGTTTGTGTACTTCTGGCTATGTGAGCTGTTCCCAAAACACGGTACACAAACAGGAATCAGGATGACTATCTTCTCCTCTTGAAAAGACTGAATATTGCCCAAACAACTCCTAACCATCTGCCTCTGCACAGGGCCTGATATGGAGTCAAAAGCTATTTGCAGTCACTGCTGTTGTCACTGCCACATGGTACCCCATAATTTCTGCTTTTGGTATCTCAGCAAGCTCAGTATGCAAAACCCCAGGCTATGTTGTTAGTACAGTGAGATGCAGTAAGAGGATATCAGAGATTATGAAAGGGTATTTCAGCAGCAGCTCCTGACTCTTGAAAGGCAGAATTGGGTTTGAGGAGAGGTTGGTTATGTTGACAGGGATGAACAGCAAGATGGAGATGGCTACTGCACGCTGAAGTAGCTGTCCAGGCAAATGTGATACAGAAAAATGAGTGTACTGTGGTGGGACATAGACGAGGTCTGAATAGGAAAAGTCCCAGAATTTACAGATAAAGCAGCTGATTCCTCTGCTGCTCTAAAAGGAGTCTTTGCTCCTTCTCCAGCATCAGGAGAAATCCATAGATGTATAAAATAGGATGGCAGTGTCCTCTGGAAGCTCACTTGCCCAGATTCTTACTCATCCATGATTAACCAGTTTAGCAGTAGCAAGCCAATGCCTGTAACTCTGCAACAAGGGGTTTACAACAAGGGGTTTAAAAGACAATTGATTGCAAATTATCATCCAATGATCCTAAGCAGACCTAACCCAACCCAGCACCTTCATTAAGAGAGCAGGGGTTTTATACCCTCTTGGTTTGCCAACAAGGACATTGCACTAAAATCAATAGCAAAGACTGCACTCATCACAATAAAAAGCAAATTTTTTATAGTCCTTGGTCCCAGGACTACAAAATTGGCAGATTTGCAACTCCCCATAAATGCAATCAAACCCAAGAATGTGTAGCCCTGATATCTGAAAAACTACTCTTTGTAGTAATTTCACTGTGTAAATTCTGTATCTGCATGAAAAATAAAACAAAAAAAGTACTGATACCCCACTCCCATCAGAACTGCTGTGGGAAAAAGTCCAAGAGCATATGCTGACACTACAACTGAATGTAGAATGTCAGGTTCACCTCTCCAGTTGTGAGTTATTTATATGTAAAGTTGCCACAATAAAGCACCACATTATTTCTGCTCTATTTCAGCGTTCAACAGCTAATGCAGAGGTGACAGCATCAGAACAAATACCTGAAAAGAGCAGGACTGAGGGAAGCAAAGTTCATATCACTTGGTGCTTTGAGAAAAGCCCTTGCCTCAGCCAAAACACTAGTGAACCAGGGCTGAATTATGACACTGTGTACAAGTTCTTTGAAATTAAATGGTTCTGCCACAAATATTTGGTTGGTCAGATGATTTCAGGCTTTGAAGGGACACTGTTATATAACAACCTAACAGTCCATCGATTTTAGGAAAAGGAGAAGTGTTATAGGACAAAACAGAACAAATAATGCAAACCCTGTGGGCTGAAAGTTTTCAGGGAACACTGGGTTACAATTTAGTCATATTCATGTCGTTCGGAAACATTCCATTCAATGGAAATCTCTCTAAGCAGTACCTGTTACCACTGATAAAGGGGAATACATTCACTACCCTTTAAATAAAAAAAGGCCATTTGTTTTACCCTTCTTGAATGCTTTTCCTATTTTGCCATTACAATGAGAAATAAATGAGAAAGCACCACAGCTTTCCTACTGTAAAGCTGCTCACTATTGTCAGTATCTTTTCAAGGGAAGAGAAAGCTAATACAAAAATACAGTGAATACACAGTAAACTCCATCTCAGGCTCCTATAGAGTTATTAGGCACATACTGATAGGACATAACTACTAAATGGGAGTACTTTATAAAAGGTAATGTAATAGTAGCAGAATAAATATATGCAATTTTTCTCCCCTATTAAAGAAATACTGCATTGTCTCTCTCTTCCAGATGAAACTGACACCATAGAATTCCACTTTTTAAAAGGATTTTTCCCCATCAAGCTTTTCTGATGGGTGTCCTTGAAATGTTGCAGAGGCAAACAACTGCAGCACTAAAATGATCACTTGGCAGCTTGCTGATGTTTGCTGAATCTCTCTCTCTGAGCCAGCTCCTGCTTTGTTTTCTTCTCACTCTAACAGTGATCTCATACAGTATAGGTATCTCAGAGACTGACATCAAACTGCAGTTCCAAGGGTTTTTTTTCCCCTGAAGACAAAAAGAGGTATTTGCTTGAGATAAATACTCCACCCAGCTCAACTCCACTGCAGTTCAGGTGTGAAAGCAAGTGCACTTCCTATCAGAGGGTTAGGAAACTCCATCTTTGTTTCACACTAGAGCAAAGACTAGAATTCAGATGTTCCAGAAATCTGAAGTTCTTTCTCATTTGCACTGCACAAGCTCTGACAGTGTAAAGTGGGAAAGGCAAATCACTTGTATTCCTTAAAAAAA
>VZTZ01021298.1:0-21997 GCA_013400955.1 Drymodes brunneopygia | reverse complement strand
AAAAAAAAGCACAAAAGATTTTGCTTCATTTCCTTTGCAGTATCTATGGTTAGGCCTTATAGAAAACTGATGCACTCTCATTGCTTACAGGTATTTATCAGGAAATGGTTTTGCCCCTGAAAAGATGTTAATCTGCTTATGCTTCCTGAATTTACACTGAGCTTACAACAACAACAAATTTCCTTGATTCTTTGCAATTCAACTGTAAGCAGTAATTGACCAAGCCAAAATATTGCTGGAAAATCTGTCTATCAAGTACCATCAACTTATCTACTTGCCTAGTTCCATCCTCCAAATGGACAACAGAAAATACAGCTTCACTTTTCAGAAACCAGCCAGTCACCATGGCATATACCAGTCCTTACCATGTTCTCCTAGACCTACCAGATACATATGCAGCAAAGAGAACAGGGAACCCACATCGGTGTCTTACTCTGGTTTTTACCAGAGGGCTTCAGGACCCTCAGGCCCATTTCTTTTGTGTTTCCACTGTCAAAGAGGCAATGCAGACACTGAAACAGAAATGGTCCTGAGGCATGTTCTGAATACATGACAGTGTATGTGACACAATATATAAGTTTTATCTGCCCTTGTTAAGGATGACATACATAACTTGGTGTGAATATGAAACTTTAGCCAATAAAACTTGAGGCCATAAACTTTTGCTAATAAAAATCTTCTGTGCTATATCGTCAAATACTTTCTCTTTGTCTAATTATACAGAAATAGAGTAATATGATGAGCAGGTAGATTCTATGACATGTTTCTAACTGTGGTACAGCACAAGATATAAACCTGTCCAAATCTGACTGGCAGTAGTTTAGGAAGGCTTAAAACTTATCATGGCCAACAGATCTATGATTATCACAGAGGAGTTATTGCCCGCTGTGTAATTAGTTTGCTCTCACCAAGCTAGCCCATGGCTTACAGGCATTTTGCAGAGCTGTAAAACACCCTGGAGAAGGATGACTACTGCAGATGGAAAAGCACTCTCCATTGCAGCACACGGGCCCGGAGAGCTCCGTTAGCCCTCTGTGCATAATGCCTTCAGAGCTGAAGAACCTGCTTTACATCCTGCTGCCTCCACTTGGTGTTTTATGTGCACAGCTGGCTAATGACCATGTTGTATTATGTATAAAACCATTTACCGTGATATGCTCATGCTGTTAATATGCTGTAGAGTATTTTTGCTTTGTTTAAGGGGCAACTCTGGGAAACATTAATGGTGGATGGTACAGAAACAAGGGTAATTTCAGTCCAGACTGCAAGAAGAAATCCACAAAGTGGTCAAATATTTCCATCTGCTCAGTGAACAAAGAGGCTTTCATGCCTCAATTTATGCCTTCTGCTGTCAGCAGTGAGTAAGGAATCTTCCTGGCATTTGCAGGGGCCATGTTGCAGAATGTCGCTTAGCAGTGCTTCCCTTTGGTGGCCTCCATACTCCTTGTCCCTCAGTCTGTGCATGAAGCTTCTAGGTTGTTTTGACTTGTTCTAGCCCCTTAGCAACTCGACCCAGAGAAGGTGCTGCTCTGCTGCAGCAAAAGAAACCAATGGTCAGAAGATATAAATTAGGTTTTTAGAGTTTGGTGCTGACAATTTCACTCTCTTCTCAGATCAACAACTTATCACATGCTTCTTGAAAGCATAAAACGGCAAGAAAACCTTTGCTACAGCCTGTCCTACACAATTTATCTCTGGAATCTCCACATCCTAAGAGGATGTCTGCTCAGGATAAAAGGAATTATGTACAAAATGTAATGTAGGCCCGTTACCTTCTCACTACAACTTCTAACAACATCCAGCTTTTTTCCCTGTTATTCTACTGGTTTTGTACTTTCACTGATGCATCTCTACAGTGACTTGAAGAGCCTGTTAGAGACTTCAAAGTATTGAAAAGCATCACGAAGGCACCTTAGAGAAGGCTCCTAGTGACCTTATTCCATAAGATCAAAAAAAAAAAGAAAAAAAGGTTGGTGCTGAAGATGTGTGGGTCTGTCAGCATACAAATGCAATTCACAGTTTTCTTGCTCACAGTTAACTTCTGAGTGGGAGTTCCAGGCCATTGCACTGTTACGATCAAGCAATATAGAATGAACTGCACTTGGTAAAATTTCCTGGCTATTTCCTTGCCTTCCCCTCATCCATATTCTTTCTCAGTAAGATTGTACTCCAGGACAACAGGAGTGATGGAGGAGCTCCAGCTCCCTGGAGAGGCCAATCTGCTACATCACTGATATCAGAAAGATGACTCAGCCCACCTCCCTGCCTTCTATGTCCAGAGTGTTTCTGAACTTTGTCTCAGCTGCTACTGAGGGTACTGGAACTTTGGAAACACACTGCACCAGGTGACTAACATCAAGGCTTAGTTTATATGAAATGCTAAGCCCCTTATTCACATTTTAATGAACAAGAGGTGTCCAGATACTGTCAGATGCCCAGGTACTCCGTACCAGCCTTCTCAGCCACTGCTATCCTGCATCCTCAATGCCTTTGCAGAATTGACAGTCAGTGATGGACTGCAATAATCACAGAATGTTAAAGTTTGGAATGGACCTTAACATCATTCAGTTCCAACCCCCTGCTATGGGCAGGGACACTTCCACTAGACCAGACTGCTCAATTCCTTATCCAACCTGGACTTGAACAGTGACAGGGATGGGGCATCTACAACTTCTCTGGGCAACCTGTTCAGTGCCTCACCACCCTTACCTAGCTTAAATTTCCCCTCTTTTAGTTGGAATCCATTACTCCTTGTCCTATCACTACAGTTCCTAACAAAGAATCCCTCTCCAGCTTCTTTGCTGGCCCCCCTCCGATATTGGAACATTGCTGTGATGTCTCCACACAACCTTCTCTTCTCTAGGTTGAACAGCCCCAACTTCCTCAGCTTGAGCATTGCAATGTGCTGCACAGGAAGGCCATTCAACCGTTTCAGCTCACTCAGAGGGGAGACACCAGTGAATGTTTCTGCATAGATAAACAGACAGAGAGAGAGATACATCTTCAGGTCCCTGGATTGCACTGTCTTCCAGATAATTATACTCTGCTTGGATTAATTTGTTCAATATTTTCTTCTGTTGGCTTGGGCTGCTGATAGATACACTTTGTTCTTGAAAAATATAAAGGTAATATCTATATAGTTCTGCAGAAGCACAAGTGGATTTACAGACTAGAATCCCAGAGAATGCAGTGCACACTGCAGCCTGAATCACTGGTTTACAGGTCTGCCACAAAGATGACTTTCTCAGGAAGCTGCAAATAGAGAAAGAATGTCTGGCTTGTGTTAATCCTTATCAGGGGAAGACAGGCTTAAATGAGTTTGTTTACAACAGTGTTCAAGTTTGCTAAAGTATCTTAATAAGTAGGTAAAAAGATGAGACTGTCAAAAATCTAGTTTTCCTTTGATAAAGGAAGGAGGAGAAAATCTAAATTAAAATAGCTATGTTTTCATACACAGAATATAACACAGGGTGAAGAGCTGTGATATTTTTCTATGAATAACATTCACGGAAGCAGGCTACACTTTATGATGTTATTCTGCCTCTGAGGGTAGGGGAAGCCTGGTATAATTTTTTTTGGTGGTGCGAGCAGTTTTTCCATGGAGTTTCCTCACTCACTGATCCTAACCTATGTAAGAATCACTATGAGGTTGCACCCATAATCAGGACACAAACAGCATTAAGGGGCAAAACAAGTTAAGAGACAACAGGTAAGATCTAGAGGGTGGATACAGCACTTGTTTTGGATGTATGTTTTATATCTCTCATTATACACACTGCACGCTCACATATACTGTGACAAGTCATCCCTAAAGAACAGTAGATTAATGCTTCAGTTAAACTCTATTGCTAGATTTTTTCAGGAGACTCTAAAGCCATTGTTCCCTGTAATATTTTATTTATGGAAGTGTTCTGGTGATGCAGTTTGAATTTCTTGGCTCCATGTTTTACTATCTCATCTATGTGAAAGTAGACATTGCTTGTACATTGATTAATGGATTGAAAGTTTCTCTAGTCACACTGCTGCTAACCAAGTACTTTTCTTCACTCCCTTCTGATGATCCCCAAAGGTCCCCTCAGTAATTCAAAAACAACATTGCTACACTGACATTGCCCTCACTGGGCTCTTTTCTCTCTCTTCAACAGTCCTTAAGAAATCCCAATTGTAGGGTCTACACAGAAGCTAGAATCCAGACTAAGTCTGACTTCTGCAGGACACCAGACTGAAGCAAAAGCTTTTCTAGAAACAATATTGAGGCTCTACTAAGTGCTAGAATAAGTAACTGACAAAACACAAAACTGTTCATTTCAGTATTTTGAGCTTTTCCCTTTATGTTAAACGGTAACATAAAGACAATCAACATAAAATTTATGGGGCAGTTACCAGCCATTTGGTTTTCTAGGTACATATTGTGGATTCAGAATGGTTTTGACAGCAATGGCTGTTACTGCTTAAGAGACACCACAAGTACCAGGATTATGACACTCTGTAATGTCCAATGCTGATTATTGCACAAGTGAGACAGCTTTTCTACCACACATGAAATATTTTATACAGCCACAGCTGGAAAAGTTACTTTATGTTCCTCTATAAATATGAAGAAAATATCACTTGGAGAATCTTCTAAGATGAAGATGCATGAGCTGAAGCAAGCATTTTGAAAGAGCCAGCTGTAAATAGAGGTTGTAAATTACTTAGCTGGTACACAAGCACTTGAACTTCCTGGAAGCTATTTGCAAGAGCAGATTAGAACTAAAAGAAGGGCAGGAAGTCAATAAAATACATCAATGTTATGGTAGACATTGTTCTATGAATCCCTGAAGACACTTTTCATCTCATATGAGCTGTATTATTTTGTTGTACTTAACATGATACTGCACTGAAGAGTTTTCTCAAGTGAAGAACATTTGCAATTTAGGATGCTCTGAAAGTAGAACTTTGTGCAAACAAGGAACTAGGTCAGGTCATCAGATGCAGGCTGAACGACATGCTTAATGCACTGTTTGTCCTATTCTTTACAAATTAAATATTTATTTAACTGAAGGATGATAGGGATTTGCTTCTCTTTGATCTTATTTGGAACACAGTGAATGCATACAGTGAAGACACAATGATGGGATGCAAGAGTAAATTACTATATCCTGAAACATTAAAATGTGCCCTTAAAATTTGAGTTTTCCAAGGCAACTTAATCTCTACCCTCTCCTCTGCACATTTTATTTACATAGGATAGCTAGCATTTATTTTCAGCAAAACATTCTGTGCTCACATGAAGTCAGCTATAGTGTAAAGTGTGTGTTCATATATGTATGTTCAGTATACCTTCACTCTAGACAAATTTAACTGTGCTGAGATCCACTGCAGCTGGCACACAAGCTAAGTAATAAGAATCCTGATTAGGTACCTGCCAGCTACACTACATTATTTCTATAAAGTATAAAACAATCTCAGCACAACAGGCATATGTTCAAAGTTAACTCTTGAATTAGAGTCCGGAGCAGGTGATGAGCTAATTTTACGGTGGTTTATCTTCAGTACACCATTTCACTGAAATCAATATGGCTATGGACAACTATTCCAATACAGACGAACTTAAATGACTGAGGTCCATCTAATGTTTGACTTTGCTATATTGAGAACCAGGAGTATGAATCAGCAGACACCAAGTTAAATTTACAGTAGTTTCAGTAGGGACTGGAAAAAAAAGGTTTGGGATAGGAAGTTCAGGTATGAATTGTGATACTGTTTTTTTCTCCTTTGACCCACACCCTATTTATGTACTGTTGGCAGCTCCCCTTCCCAATCAGTGACCCAGAAAATTAGAAAAACAGGTCACACATACAGAAATGCTCAAGGAACTAATAGTTTGGAAAAGAGATGACTCATGGGGAAGATGATCACAATCTATAAATATCTTCAAGGCAGTAACATAAATGTATAAATGAAAGATGGGAATTGTTCTGCCTCAGAAGTTGGTAGGTAAGTTGGCAGTGTAAGGAAAAAAATAGCTGGTAAGTGAATAGCATCTCCAGGGATGTTGGCTAGGAACCATTACTGTAAATATTCAAGAACAGGTAAAATCGATACTAGTAGGGTAAGATGCATTGAGAAGACCTGCAAGACCCCTGAAGCTTGACTAGAAGCTTCCAATTTCTGGTGCTACTTTTGCTATCCATGGCATGATGGTAAGCCCTGGAGAGAGAAAAGATTACACTCACCAAGGTAAATGTGGCTGCTTAAATTACAATTATGTGCAAGCAGGCATTTCATCAACTCAGCACCTGATTTCTCCTTACTACCAGTGATAGCTTTGATGACATGCTAAAGCAGAAGGTGCTACACACCACTGATACAAATTCTTAGTTGCTAATTTTACCATTAATTACACTGAACCTATCTGCTGCTAATCTTATTGATATAAATAGTATTATTAATTCCATCAGGCGTCAGCAGTGATGTTGAGTGACACTGTGTAGTCATCTCCCTGAATGACTCGTTAGGCTCACAGAGAAGGACCTTCTTCCACAGCCACACCTGGCCTGCCTCAGGCATTAATGGCTCAGATGTCTTCACTTTCCAATCAAACAAATAGATGGTGAAGTGCAGTGACATATTTTTATTAAATTTAAAAAATAAACCCAAAAACCCTCCAGCACATCAAAGCTAGAACTGCAATGCCAGACAGTAACAGCTTGCCTGTTGCACTTCAGGTTCCTCTGCAGTGCACATGCACTGGGATGCACTGCAAAAAAACCATGCTTCCATAGGAATTATAGCTCATTTTGTGACTCTATAGTTACTTGGTAGTTCTTCTCAACCTCCATATTCAGTTCATTGCACCACATCTTGTTTCTGTACACCCATAAACCCTAAACAAGTGCTTTACTATTTCAGGCCTTTATTTTTTACGCTAGCTAGCACCAGAAAATTTTTTGTTTTGCCTCAATATTCCTAAAACATTTGGCATTATTACAGTCTTTTTCTGACAGACATGAAACTAAAGCTAGCCGTGAGTAAAGCCAAAGCACCTAAAACTCTACATTTAAGGAACAAACTTGAGCCCCCATGGAGTGTGATATTTCCAAAGTACTTACCATTTTTATGGCATCCCAACACATGCAGAGCGCAGATCCAAGCCTCATGCTTGCAGCTGGGAATGCTCAGCATTTATGCAAATCTGACCTAACACACATCCTACCATCTACCTGCAAAATTAGGAATGTGCAGCCTATGCTCAGAGTATTTTGGCATTGCACATTTGACATCCACTGCCTGTCAGCAATTGCTGGCCCCATTCACTGAGTAGTTTCCAAACAAGATAAGGGCTCTACCAAGATCAGACTCAACCCCTGCAGAGTCCTACAACTGTCTGGTGTATGAGGAACAAAACAGAATGTCAGCACCTAATTCAAGACTCTGGCATA
This sequence comes from Drymodes brunneopygia, assembly GCA_013400955.1. Taxonomy (NCBI): domain Eukaryota; kingdom Metazoa; phylum Chordata; class Aves; order Passeriformes; family Petroicidae; genus Drymodes; species Drymodes brunneopygia. Next base: position 14,573 of record VZTZ01021298.1, on the reverse strand, counting down.
GTGCATGAGCAGAGAGAGGGTGAATTAAGAGTGCAAAGACAATGAACCAGAATTCCTGTGTATATCACACAGGTAGGTTTCACCTATCAACTTCTTGTATAATTGCCACTTTATAAAAAAAAGTGAAGTAAGCATATTTTCCTAGGTAATAATGAAGAAACAGCCTTACTACAGTCACAAAAGCTCCATCCCACAATTTCCTACAATTCTTTAGAAAACCACAAACACTGGATGGCATGGTAAACACATCAGGATGTGGGGGGCTGGCAAAACCCATATATGCCTCCTGTTCCCCATTTAAAAATTCTGAGATAGGTATGATCTAGCTGAGCCAGCCAGTGCTTTACACTACACCTGTGGCCATTCTATCTCACTGTAACATAATGAGCACATCAAAAAGTTCTTAGCACAGAAATTTTTTTGCTGAGTGTTTATATTAAATCTGGTAAACTACATCTTTGCTTCATTACTGATTCCACCCATGTGTCATCATTGCATAAATGACGCTTACAGCTTTGGGTAAGTCAATTTGAGCAGCGATAAGTTTTCCTATCTGTTAAACCTTTAAATATTTGATCCGCAAATGAGTTTGACTTTTCATCCCAACTATTTCCCCATTATCTCACCTATTTTTTGAAAAGGTACATATACATCATGCAAGTGCAGCTTCTCTTTATTGACTTATGATGTGTGTTGCTTTGTTTTTCTATCCTTTAATCTCTATATTTGTCACAGAAGAAACACAGGACAATCAGTTTAACCTCACCTAAGCCAGCTGCTAAGGAGCCCTGCTCTAGGCACAGAGGAAAGTAGACAGCTCTTCAAGCCTCACTGTTAGCTCAACACAGGCTGCCTTCTTGGGCCAGTAACTTTGCCCACACTGCAGAAAACCTTGAGATGCTCCTAACCTAAAAAAATGGCCACCATTCAACATGACCTCAAGGAACATTGTGCATATGGGAACAACAAATACAACCATAGCTAAATTGAGAGAGACTCTGCAGGAAGAGTAACTAAGAAAACAACTTGCTAGTTTAAATAGGTAATTATTAGCCAACAACATGCAAGAACAGCAAACTTATAAAAAGGGTAACTTCAGCCCTAATGAGACCCAGGGAAGCAATTCCTGGCTCTGTGTGTGCAGCACTGGAAAGAACATTATTAGACTGGAGTGTGCAGTTCTGGCCTATACACAACAATGTGGCTGTGGGCATCACAAAGGAAATGCAAAGAAGGATCGTAGAAGTGTCCCAGGAACTGGCAAAATCATCCTGACAATGCAAGGACTAAGGAATTTTTGATGAATTTAGTGTACTGAAGAGTAAACCTGGAGTTGATGTGAACAATATGAAACACAGTTTTTTCATAGAAAAGAGATCAGATAGTGTAGCCTTTCTAATCCTGGTGATGATTAGCATAGCAAGATCCACTGACTGAAAGCTAACATGAGACAGATTGAATCTCAAGGGAAAATTTCTTAGGGAGAGTATAATTAAGTATCAAAACTGGTCATCAGAAGAGGTGATAGACCCGCCTGGATCTGAAGACTTTAAAACATGTATTTTAATGCTGCTTCTAGAAGAGATTTTATGGTCTAGACAGCTGGGAAAGAAGAAAGAAATCAGCCTAAATGTTCCAGGAGAACGCTCCTGACCTTGAGTCTCCCAAAAGTGGACCAAATTTCTCCACCTCCCGATCTTGTATTTCTCTATTTGCAGGACAGATAAAGAGTCAACGAGCTTTGGACGCTCTGTGGAGGGAGCAGGGAAGACTTTTCCATCTCTGTATGCCTGACCAGGCACATTGTGGCTTTCTCTTGGCTGATATTTCTTGCTACTCTGAGGCATCAGAGCAGCTGCAGAGGAGCTGTGGGCACTGTATGGAAATCCACTGTTGTGCTCTGCAGCAGAGTCCTCCTTCTGTAGAGGGCTGGCTGGTGACCATTACTTGGATGCTCAGGAGCATGCAGATCATTTGATGTGATATTGAAAAGGAAATTTCCAAGGGCCTCAGGGATATTTTTTTTGCCTATGTCTCTTGCACAATGCATAGCTTGCCTATTAGAATCATGTGGATATATTTTAATTAATACAGTCCTCATCTCTCCTGCTTGCTGCCAGGAGCACAGCTTAATGTCCTGAGAAAAGCAACTCCTCAATCTGCCTGGACTTTGGGCTTAATATAAGGATTGAGCATCTGAGTACAAGATGATTTACCAAGGTATTTATCATTTTTTCTTTAGTGCTCTTGATAATGAAAAAAAGCTCAATTTACTATACAGACAGCATAAAAAACAGACAAACTGGGCTGAATAGAATCACTGCTTCACAATTCAACTTATCCACCTCCTTATGGGTACTTTATTTGTTCTCTGTATTAACAAAGTGGGTAGGAAGAGCAAGGAGAAGTTACTCAGATCTCATACACCAATCATACAAGCCCAGGAAGTGTATCTGCTTCTGTGGGCTGACAGTCCCTTTTCTCTCCTAAGCCACACTCACAGTCTATAGTCTGAAACTCTGTGATCTTTCTGGTCTGCCTGCAGGATTGTTCACACTGTCTGGCATGCAAGAAATATGAGTCTTTTAACCATGTATATCCACCATGATTAACTCCTGTCTGCCCATATAAAATCATCTCACAATAATTACCCTCTGTGTGTGCAAGTGTGTGTGTTAGTGCCTGTGCCTATACATGTGTCCATGAGCTTCAGGCTCTTGGCTACAGCATTATCATTCACACCAAGCTGTCATAGATGGCTTAAGTGCAGCCAAAACCAGGCAGTACCAATTAAAAGTCCTACTTTTATTTTTCAATCAGGATCTCCGTATCTCTTTCACACACACTTCTCAGAGTTGTCATGCTGTCGTGATGTGAGTTCTTGGGACCAGCACTGTTCAACGTCTTTGTCAGCAACATGGGCAGTGGCACTGAGGGCACCCTCAGCAAGCCTGCACACAATACCAAGCTATGAGGTGCAGTCAACATGCTGGAGGGAAGGGATGCCATCCAGAGGGGCCTGGACAGGCTGGAGACATGGACCCGAGAGAATTTTATGAAGATTAACAAAGCCAAGTGCAAGGTCCTGCGCTTGGGTTGAGACAATCCCAAGTACAAATAAAGGCTGGGCAGAGAATGGATTGAGAGCAATCCTGAGGACGATTGGGGATGCTGGAGGATGAGAAGCTCAACATGACCCAGCAATGTGCATCTGCAGCCCAGAAAGCCAATCATACCCTGGACTGCATCAAGAGAAGCATGGCCAGCAGGGTGAGAGAGGTGATTCTCCCCCTCTGCTCTGGTGAGACTCCATCTGCAGTATTGCATCCAGCTCTGGAGCCCTCAGCACAGGAAAGACATGGACCTGTTCAAGTGGGCTGGGAGGAGAGACTTGAAGATGGCCAGCACCTCTCCTATGAGGACAGGCTGAGAGAGCTGGTCAGCCTGGGAAAGAAAAAGCTCCAGGGAGACCTTAGAGCCCCTTCCAGTATCTAAAGGAAGCCTACAAGAAAGGCCCATCTCTGGAAGTGTTCAAGGCCAGGGTGGATAGGGGGTCTCTGAGTAACCGGGTCTAGTGGAAGGTGCTCCTGCCCGCAGCAGGGATCTGGAACCAGAGAATCTTCAGAGTCCCTTCCAACCCAATCCATTCTGGGATTCTGTGATTATTCTGTGCCATCGTTTCCCTTGTGACTGACCAGCAACATTTCCCCTCAGTGCAGCAGCATCAGGAATGCTCTCACTAGTGGAGACCCCAGAGCACTGCCCTTGCAAAGCTGACATTTCCAGAGTGTGGAAGAGCAGGCTGCACTCATCACTGTCACAGTACAGGGACTAAAAAGAAAACACATGGAAAGATGGGCAGCTTTTCAGGAAATCCTGACTCTAAAGATGCAAATCCTGCTTCAATAAAAAATTAAGCTGGGAGATTCATTTCAAGGTGTGGGTGATGGCAAAGATAAACTAGAATGCTAAAGAGCTTAAGTATTCAGGGTCACCTTCAGCCTCAAAAGGTGTATTTGTATTTTTTCATTCTTAAAATACAGCAGTAGATATAAGAGACAAAACCCAGAAGACATAAGTAAGGTTTGATTCTGATTTCTGTATTTGGAGACTCTTCACTCAGACTTTTCACACAGGACAGATTCTCTTCTGAAAGCACAGGACCTCAAGTGTTTTTCCCTTTTCAAGTCTTCGAGCACTTCTAATGGATTCTTGCTGAGATGCTCAAAGGCTCTCTCCAGTCCCACCGCTCTAGGCACACTTTAAAGCATCCCTTTTTATGTGTGCCCATGATCTGCTAAACCTCACTCTTTCATTCTCTTTATTGATATTCATGCCATTTATATCTCCACCTGTTTGTTCCTTCTGGAGACTGAGCCCAGATCTCCCACGCAGACCTGCAAAGGTTTGATGATTTAGTTCACTTAGAACAAGAACACGTCTCAGGAAACTACCTCAATGACTAAAAGAACACTCTATTGGCAAAATACTGCCAAACAGATCATATGAGGGAAAAAACAAACAAACAAACAAACCCTAAAGCAAACCCCCATCCCCCCACCCAAAAAAAAGGACATTTATAACATCCCAATACTTTAAGACAGCAGTAGGAAGTAGACAGTCAGACCGTTTTCTTAGTCAGGTTGGAGAGCAGAAGCTGTGTTTTGCACAGGCAGGTACAACACCAAAAGCTCACTTCATCCACATCCCCGGTTTCAGAAAATAGTTTTACCTCCATTCTACCAAAACATTAAATCAGGGAGAAAATCTGTTCTACCCCACTTGTGTCTCCCCTTTCCAAAGAAAAGTTGCACCATAATAGGTGATTACTGGCACTCCCCCAAAGACCAACCACATCCCTGGGGTTCAGTTGTCTGACACCTGGCATGCTGCAGAACAACCATGAGAATCTGGCTCACTTCGTTGTACAGAAATGGTTATTGAGTTGAGAGACAATCCATAAGCTAAAGACAAGCAAGAAGAAAATGCAGACAGAAATTAAATTATTCTGATGGTTCCAGTTAGTGGTTCAAGACAAAAACAGTGACAAAATAAGCTATAAAGCCCTACGAAAAGAAATGGAGAATTAAAAGACAGCAATTTAGCACATTGTATAAACTTGAGCAGTAGAGGAGAGTCCTTTCCCAGCTGACTGATGCCAATCTGCCAATCAACCCCACCACCTCTTAAGTCTCTGCATCTGCAATGGAGGACACATTGATAGCATAGCAGCACTTTAATCCTAGTTGACTACTACATGCATTAGGCAATAAATTATCACCGTGTACCCTTAAATTGCATGTGTGCTGCTTGTCCAGTCTCTCTGGGCACACAGGGATGCCCAAACAGAAGTGACCCACCAGAGGGAGGGGTGCACAGAGTCTCTTGGTCTGCAGCAGCGATCTGCGAGCAGGTTAAAACCATAAACATCCAACCAGACACTTCCATGGGGCTGCAAAGCACAACCAGAGAACAACACTCCTGATTGTGTTCAGGACTTAATAACACAGAGGCAGGCAATGTGCTGATACAGACACCTGGGAGCAAGTGCATGAGTTCATTCCATGGCTTTGAACAGCATGCCAACAAACATGCTGTTTCTGAATATCTTTCTCTGGATATCCAATATGTATCTGAAAATTCTATCCCAAAAGCACAGTAAAAGAAGCTCAAGAGAAATAAATAGACAGAGTGACAGTGTTACTGCTGCTGCTGCCATTTCTGCTGCTTAATCTGACTGGTGACATGAAAAAGCACAAGCAGATGACAGCTGCTTTAGAGCCAAGACCATTAGATCAGCTCTCTGTTTTCCATAAAGCAGCAAAACATCTAAATTTCTGTGCCCCAGAATGGGCACCTGAGAGAGCACTTCCCAAATCCTCCACCAGTAACCTGTGCTAGGCACCTCTTTAGGTCATTACCCACCAAGGTAATCTGTATCTAGTAGGATTAGATTATGATCAAAATCAGCAATACTCATGAAGCCACTTCAACCTGACTGCCCAGTTGTCTTCTTTACAGCACTGACACATTTTCATTTCCCTTGTATGATAAGAACTTGACAGTTTTAAAAGAATGTAAAGCTCATGCACCTGCTTATGCTACCAGAATATGGACAAAGTACAAGCCATCTTACTCGGGTTTTTCACCTGTGTGTTGAAAGGAAGGGTAGAATTAATGTAATAGGCAGGTATTAAATAAAAGAGTTGATAACGGGAGCCAGAGCAGACAATGTGAGCACATTTAAATCACAATTCATACAGATGTCCTGTGACACTACCAGGACTTCAGCAGAAGGTGAAATGGAGTTTAGCTGAAACTCTATTGCAGTCCAGAGGAAATCATAGAATACAGCAACGTTACCTTTAGAAATGACAGATGAAGGAGGAAAATAATGAAAAGGAAATGATTTCCTCTACTTCTTCTCCTGTGCTGAAAATCTGTACTGAAATTGCAGGTGCATCCTCTCTCATCTGGGTAGGCAAAGAGTGAAGATCTTTATCACTCACTCTCAGTGGACTTGATCCTCTTTCACATCACGTCCTGCCAGCATGATGCTCACAGGGACTGAATATGTCAAAGCCATTAGGAAAAGCAGAAGAAAATGCTGCACTTTTTAAAAACCAGTAAATAATTCTGGGTGTGAACAAAAATGTCCCCATTACTGAAGCCTTCATGTCCATGCCAAGGGAGAGAACAGTGCAATGCATCCCTGAATCCGTAACAGTGCACCACATCTCTTACCTCAGGGAAGACAAATGGTGAGTTTCTTTTGGTCTCAAGTACCCACTACTCTACGACCACATTTCTTGGTAATGGAAGAAAGAAAGATTGTAACTTTCTAATATACTTGTTACATAATGTAAACAATTATACTGTACAATAAATAAATACTGTGATTTAAAAGCAGTCTCTTGGGATAGGATTCCCCTCTGTCTCCTCTCCTATATCCTGCTTTTTACTGAGGCTTTGCTCCTTTCTGAATCTTCTCTCTCCTTGACAAACAAAACTCAAGGGCCCTGACCCTCAATTTCAGACCTTACCTGTCTCACTTCAGTATCTCCTTCCACCCCCATTAACTGTGCTGCTTTGTCATTTTTTTTCCTTTTCAAGACCAAAGCCCAACTTCCCCAGGTTTCCACTGCTGATGTTCTTCTAGTTCCAATATAGTTACAATCCAAAGGGAATGATGACCAGGGAGATATGGAAAACCCATCACACTGGGAGACCAAGACGTCAGAAAGCAAGCAGAAGGAAAAGTCTGAGCTGCCTCAAGTGCTTTCAGATGGACAACCAGACGACCAAAAGTGGGGTCAGAGACAAAACATGGAAGATTAGAGATTACATCAGGTCTATATTGATGTTTCAATGTAATGGAAACATTTCTTTTTTAATTTTTGGTTCTGCCTCCATTTGATAGTATGCCATATACAGTCATTAAGAGCTGAGTGGATTTTTATAACTGCTATTAGAATTGAATTTTATCTTCCTCCAGAAAGATTTAATAAATTAAATTTCAAAGGCAAAAATAATCACTTACTGCCATGCACATTCCGCCATTTTCACTGTGAAATAATTTCATCAACAAGAAAGTTTTTACATGATAATCAATATCCATCAAATTCTGAACTTCAGCTTCAAGTCAAAGGCTAATAATCCTTGAATTAGTGACACACAGCAACACACTTCTGTTCTCTCTGGACCCCAGGGCCTAAGCATTTGCATGAATCACTAATACTCTGAATTGTTGATCCAGATCAACAAAGGTTTCAAATGCACCTTCTTGTTGATAGCCTCTATAAAACACACCCATAGCTCAGAAATGCTGATCCACACTAATGCATTTACTTCCAAGTATTTGCTATACAGTCTAATAAAAAAATTAATGCACTAGAAGTGCTGATGCAGCCCCATTAGAGCAAGATTTCCTCACCATAGAAGCATCCTGGTGTTCTCTCCCGTGAGCTATGCTTTCAGTAAATGTTATGCTGGAGCATACCAAGGAGAAGATACTATTAAGCAGTTCTGTCCTCATCAGTCAGACAAGGTCACGGTGATTCACAAATGATGAAGTATTTCTTGCCAAAGAGGCAGGGTGAGAGAAACAAAGTATCCTGGCAGATGAAGGAGAGGAGGGACAAATGTTGAGGTAACCATGTTCTAGGATAGCATAAATTTTATTCTGCTTTAATTTGGTTATATCAAGTTGTCAGGTTGTTTGGGTATGTCAGGTTGTAGGCCCTGCAGGGCCAGAATTTAGTGATTCCCCAGATGAGTGAGGAAAGACCTCGGTGGTTTGAGAACTACTACCACTGGCTCCAACTGTTGTGACACACATTGGTCCATCCACTCCTCTGTCACAAAGGCTGCACAGACTTGGGAACAAAGCCTTTTATCATCTAGAGCACTGTTTTAACCACCAGTGGGGACTAGAGAGAGCCAGGCACAAAGTGCTATCCTACAAACACGACTCTTATAAGATGGCCTTTATACAGCCTCACAGATATTTGGAATTGATAAGCTTTTCCAAAGACTGCAACTCTCCTTTTGAAGAATGAACAACTTGAAACAGGCAATTCCACTGTTTCCATTTTCAAAGAAACTGTTTATTCATCACCTTGGAAGGTGAGGACAAAGCCAAATGCATCTGCCAACACCCTTCTTCAGTTTCATGGCATACTTGTGATCTATGGATGTACACATTCATAAATAAAAGATATTTAATTAGTAAATATGAGGGTTAATCTAAGCAAATAAAGTGCTTGTAGAAACCATCAATAAACTAACCAAAACTGGACATACTGAGATAGAAACGTAAAACACCTCACATATTCTAACCCNCTAGCTGAATTTAAGGGATTTACTATTGAAACTGATTTATTAACCTTACAGTTTGTTTTATTAACTGATTAAAGGCTAGCAGGATGAAACTATATTGTTATTTTATTTTTCTGATGCGTTCCACAAAAATGTTAAAAATACAACTACATATTCAGAGATGGGTAGAAGAAAACTTTAATGCCACTCTATACTCTTGGGTAATAATGTCACATAGAGAGATACACAGGACTCTGTTGGAAAGACAGGAACAAAAATGGACTGTCTTCCTGAAGCATACTCATCATTAATAATTTCTCCTTCTGAATGCTCCCACAAGCACAACTCCTCACTTACACTCCAGTAGTTCCTTTCAAAGGAAAGCCTTAGAGTATTTTATTTTAAAAAAGTAAATTTTGTAGCTCACATGAGACTCAGTACTGATATGATAAAAAACCCCAAAACAACCGAACTACGAATCCTAAGCTAAAAATAAGCACTGTCACTCTGCAAGCTGGAAGAGTTATCAGATTCCAGTAAACGGTAAAGCTGAAGATATCAAGCAGAAAAGACACAGAGGAGAAATCTCTACAAAAGAAACACACTGCAATAGAGAAATCAGGAAGTAGAACAAAATTAGGTAAGGATGATGGAAACATGAAATTATTTCTGAATAGTTATGACTGTTGTCTCTAACTTAGAGCTTCTCTATCTAATAACATCTGTTGATTTCACTGTGAATTGTGTACTCTGGTCAGGAAGCTACTTTTTAATTTTAGACTGACTGCTTATGTCACTGCCAGACCTCTGCTGTGTTGGGCAAATAAATGCCTTGGGGAATAAAGAACCCATTAAGGTCAAAATGACAGTTTCCTGTAAAAGGCTAATGTGCCATTTAGCCTTACATATTTATAAAGGTATACAGTACCATGAGCAACAACTTTAACTAAACAAAATTTGCCCTGGCAAGTTGATTTCTGACAGACAATGTCAGCAGCAGCAAGCTGATGCTGTAATGTTTTTAAAGGGTACCCTGCACAGGACAGGACTGTTCCCAGGACTGAAGGAGAAACCCTTCAAATCCCAGAGACTTTGCCATACCAGGAGCACGCCTCTAGCTATGCTGTTTAGGAAAATGTCAGACCTGACAGTACAGGCATTTCCCAGGAGCAGGTTAGAGAAACTTACATTGCTTTTCTCATGTCTAAAAACCAAAGAAAAAAATATTTTCTTTAAGAAGCTCTGCACATACAGTGTGGAACTGCAATTTGGCAAGGAAAAATAACAACTCACAAGCCATCAGATGAACTGGAGCCAAGTGCTCCTTAGCAAAGTTATTGAAGTTTGCTGCAGCTGACTTTGCTGAAAACTCAATTTCCCCTGAGCAGGCTGCAGCCAGGACTGCATGAGGGCAGCCAAGCTTTCCCTACAAATGCAGATTCCTCTCTCAGCCTCAGCATCAAAAGCACATAAACAGTTTCTTGTTTCTCCTCAGGCTCTGGCTGGGTGGGAAAAAATGGCACAGGAAAGTGGTCAGCACAGAAAGCAGAGAAGCACCCAAATCTATGAAGACAAGACAAGGAAACTTTTATACATGCTAAAAAAAGCTGTGGGCCACCAAAGCTTGGAATGGAATCTAAAATTTGAATCTCAGCATTTCAGAAATACCCTTCCTGTTAGTAAACAGCTTTGCAGTGTATTAAAAGATGTGTGTCTTATTCTTAATTCCATTAAAAACCCCAAGCTACTGATACTTCAGTTACTCCATTAACAAAATTGGTAGAAAATCAATGAATGTGAAACATCTTCCTCAGTAAGATATGATTAGACCGCCACAATTAGAGGATATAACTACTAAATCTTTACCATAAGTCATTTAACACAGAAAATTTCAAGTTACTCCAGTTCTGGTGTTTCCTAATTTTAAAGCACTTTGCAGTTTTATTAAGATTCCTGTGGGTTTTTTTGGCACATAAACAGACATGGAGACTGATGGTATTTATGCACAGTTTTGTGACAGTATGAAAGCATCCTTTTTGCCTTTATTCTGAGATAGGGAATATTCACCAAAAATAAACTGTGTCATTCCAATCCAAAGGGCAGGAAATGAACCAGCTAGAGAAGTGAACTAACCCAGCAGTCAAACCAAAACTATGTGGCTCAGAAAATCTTAGTGTTTTTACTCAAATACTTATAAAATGGGAAAACTGGCTGCTCTGACTTATCTGCAGCTCATCTGCTGGTGTCTGACACCCAATTCCATAAGCATTCCAGCCACATGTACTCAAGCATTTACAGTTTTTACACCTAGAGCCAATGTGAAAGATGCAGACAGAAGCTTGAAGTCCCCTCTACCCCACATTCACTCTTAGGACAGTTCTTAGCAGTTTTAAGAACTTATGGTTACACATGTGCATAAAAACACCTGCAATACACTGACAGTTCAGCACTTGAATGTGTCTATGCAGCTACACACTAATATTTTATAATGTACACATTGCTTATTTTGAAACAGAGAGGCTGGATTAAATGTTGTTCCTACGTATCCTTTGTGCTCGAAGCACCATGCTTTAACAAAGATCTCCCAAACAGAGCACATAATAGTCAAGGGAATATAAATTATTAAAGTGGTTCAGTTACAAACATGCTTTTGAAAACACCTAGTGTGCCTAAGTTATATTCTTTTCTAGTCTTTGCACTCATATATAAATACAGCTGACTTGATTTTCAAATGAAATCAAGATCTAAAACATCCCACCAAACCCTGTGGTTTTACAGCAGGTTTTGTTGGGTTTTTTTTTACTATGGAAATACACCTACAGTTGACTAATGGCCAAGCTCCTGAGAAGAAACATTTCTTGCTGTTGAAGGACAGGAAAGATTCTGCGTTTTGGTGCCGCCCAAAGGACAATGTTAACCAGGACAAATGTGAAAGCTGAAGCCACTATGGTCTGGTCCAGGGAGCTTGTGACCACAGCTGGAACCATGGAGACACCTGAGCGTAGGGAGGAAGGCAGTCAAGCATTACGTCCACTGCCAGTCCTTTCAAGTAGTTGGTTGAAGAAGTATGGACAAATGCCACCTTTCCTGCAAACAGCCCTCTATCCTGAAATCTGGGTATCCATAAGCACGGAAAACACCTTGTGACTCTTTCTTCCCCTACAGACAAAGTGAGCTTACAGAGCAGACAGACAACAGCCCCTTGCCATCAACAGCGGCCATCAGAAAGGACAAGGGTCTTCACTGTCTCCTCATAACTACTACCCTGCACATACAGCAATTTTGGTAAAAGCAAAACTATATTCCAGAAGTCAAATCAGACTGTACTCTGGTCAGTTTTATGCTATGATAGCAAGCTTGTACAGACAAGAAGGATCCTTGAAATAACTAATGAGGAAACCCAGAGCTGTAAGACAAGTCTAGACCGAACTCACTGGTCCTCTCCTGATCTCTCCCTCCTTTCATACAACAGATTTATTAAGACATGGCCCCGCAGTCCAGGTCAATTACTGGGAAAAGGCTAGGGCACAATATATCAATTGAACAACTTTCTACCTCATTAAAGGTGAAAATAAAAGGGATTTGAGCTATAGCAGCCTCTTGTGCACTTGATGATGGGATTTGTGATTCGCTATTGATTGTCCAAGCAGAAGTACTTAGCTCTCCTTACTTTAGAGAAAGGTCATTTTGTCATTAAAATGAGTGACACAAAATCCAACCCAATAAAACTCAAGTCATAGTTGAAGTTTCGGGAAATATTTAGTTACCTGGTTTTAAAACTCCTCCCTTATTGGCTATCACTNGGTTTTAAAACTCCTCCCTTATTGGCTACTACTTTTACAGGGCTTTCCTTAGCAGTTTTTATTGATACTTAAAAATTAGGCTGAGCACAAGGCCCAAGTGACTTCCAAGCTGGAAGATACTCTAGCCCTTCAAAGACAACTAAACCTACTAAATTTCTAAAACCAGTTTTCTAGTATCTTAATTCCTGACCTGTCCCAATTAGATGCAGGATAATTAATATTAAATATAACCCCGTGAATTGAATTGCTTAAGTTAGAGGCCATATGCTGAAATAAACAAATATGAAGGGGGAAACATGTATGCTAGAAACAATCAGAGGTAATCCTAAGGCAGATATAGGCAAGTAAGTCAGAATTTGAGGGAGAAAAGCAGAAAGATCTGAAAACTTGTTTCCCTGGCCAGAAGCACTGGGCCTTACAGATCTTTCTCCCTGGCTCTGGTGCAGAATGGCTCTAACAAAGTTTCCTCAGAAAAACAGAGATAGCTTTATTGTCTTCACAATGTTGGTTTCCATAAGCTAGAGCTATTTCCTTTTAGAGCAGTCTCCTTCAGTTCAGGACCTGCATATTCCTGAAATGAGGAAAACAGCAGAACACAGCATGGTACCGTCAGTCCCATATTGCATCTCAGCCCACCAGCCAAACTGGTGGTCCAAACCAGTAACTGTGAATCCTTGAAAACCTTTACAAGCAAGATCTCACTCTGCCCAAACATCCTGGGGCATTTTTCATTTGCATTTATTTTTAGCTTCCCGTTAATTAATTTAAAATAATACTTTTCCTCTGTTTGTATTCAATTAATTAGATTATGAAGTTTCTGGCACAAAACAGCATGCTGAAATAGGAGCTTAGTGACAGATAAAATACTGCTCTTTCAGGCATTGCTTTGTCACAGACCTAACAAATGAAGACAAATTCAAACATCTCAACTTCGTTTTTTAACGGCTAAGATGATTGCAATCTTAAAAGAAACCACAGTACGAAAGGCAACCACTGAGCAGAAATATGCCTGGTTCAACAGGACCCATCAGCTATCTTGGGCAGAAACAGGAAGCTTCCTTGAAACCCTTGGCACTCTCAGAAACCCTGAACACACTTTTTGGCTTGGCTTCCTTTGTCACTACAGAGCTAATTGTAAAAAGAGGTCAAATGATTTTTGTGGGATTTCAAATTCAGAGCAAAAGCTAGTACACGTCATTAATCAAGTAAATTGCCAGTGCCTCATTCTGCAAAGTAAATTACTTAAGTTATATCTCTTTTTCTGTAGGTCTGATTAAGGACAGAGAAGACAAATGAGTTTTCAGCGTTAAAGAATTGAAAAATATATTCTTCATAATTCATGTGTGGCACTAGGAGGGTGGGTTGGACGCTTGGTTGCTTTTTAAAAGGTCATGCATAGAAGGGCATGCTCCCAATCTGCTATCCTACTTCTGAAGTTCAGTTTACAGTAAGTGTAGCTCACACAATGCGCAATTACCTGAATCTCTACAAATAAAACCACCAACCAAAATCCACAAAGGGGTATTAATTCACACCCTTCACAGCATAGCATGAAGACTTGGCAAAATGCCTTTGCAACCAGCAGAGATTTCCAAGGTGGATGAAGAGAACCAACTGTCCAAATGTTACTGATGTTTTGTAAGAGGTGCACACTTTTCATTTTCATGAGATTAGTTGACAAGGCTGGATCTACAACAACAGCCTAAGAAAAAGCCACATTGTCTCCCATGCAAGGTAGCTAAAATCCTAGCATAACTGAAGGGTGGAAATTTTCTCTCTTATCTTTACACTGAACCATGTCTCTTGACCACGGACATATTTTATTTTTGACCAGACATACCTAATAGCAGACAATAGCAAATTCCCAATCTCCAAACATACTTTGATTTACTATTCTAAACTGGCTGCTGGAGGCTCCTCACTTTGAGTGATCCAGACTATGGAGGGAAGCCA
>VZTZ01021297.1:218489-258452 GCA_013400955.1 Drymodes brunneopygia | reverse complement strand
AAGATCCAAACTCCGACAAATTGAAAATTATCACAAGATGGTTTCTGTGTCTGTTGAATCAGCCCTCTAAATATCATACCTTTTCTGATACTTCTCTCAACTAAGCAAAAAGCCACTCCTGTGGGACTCATCAATGGCTATCACCTCTCCATGGCAAGGCCTAGGTTTCCATCACCCTCATCTCCTTGCCTTAAGGATAGCATGGACTCCTGCAGAAATTACATCAGTCATCTGGAAATCCAAACCTTAACGATGGTCCTGTCAGGACCATTATCTTTGAGGATGCTACCTCAACACCATCATGGAGTTAGTCTCATCATGTAGTCAGGTGAGCCAGCACAGACTGAGTCATGATTTACTCCCAGGCAGCCACCAAGCACACACAGCCCCTCTGTTACTCTCCCATCAGCAGGATCAGTGAGAGAATTAGAAGGGTAAAAGCTGGAAAAATCTTGGGTTGAGATAAAGGCGGATTAATAAGGAAAGCAAAAGCCATGCACACAAGCAAAACAAAACAATAAATTCATTCAGTGCTTCCCATGGGCAGGCAGGTGTTCAGCGATCCCCAGGAGAGCAAGGCTCCTTCACACATAATGGTTACTTGGGAAGACAAACACTATCACCCCAAACAAGCCCCCTATCTTTCTTCCTCCCCCCACTTTATACACTGAGCATGATGCCACATGGTCTGGAACATCCCTTTGGTCAGTTGGAGTCACCTGTCCTGGCTGTGTCTGCTCCCACTCTCCCATGCACCCCCAGCCTCCTCACCAGCCTGGCAGCCTGAAAAGCAGAAAAGGCCTTGGCTCTGTGTGAGCCCCGCTGAGCGATAAGGAAAACATTTCTATATTATCAACATTTTTTCCAGCACAAATCCAAAACACAGCCACTGGTAATAAAGTTAACCCTTTCCCAGCCAAAACCAGCCCAGCCTGCCAGAAGGAACAGGTGAAGCGTGGGGGGACATGCACACGCCAGGAAATGGTGCCTCAGAGCTGTGCAAATGGTGCACAGTCTCAGCCATACCCCGCAACACAGAACCACACACCTCACCAGCTGGTCTGAAAAGAAGACACTGGAGATGATTTAGCTTCACTGGTAAGCCTACATTGGCCTGTATGGGATTTGCTGGTTCTTCTGTTTTAGCCTGTACAAGGCAGAACATTTTTCTTCTGAACTTTCTTTTTTTAGTAACCCTTAAGGACAATATTTTCTCTCAAGGCTTCTTTCTGACAAGATCTTTTTTATTTTTAGACTATTATGAAAACACCCTGCAAGGAAAAGAAGTGTGTAGATTTGAACTTGAGTGAATGAATTTTCCTTATTTTTGGGTGGGTTTTTAAAATCAATATCTTCAATGATCAGAAGCTATTGCCACTACATTTTTATTTATAATCAAGCTGAACAATCTGTTTTTGCAGAGAGTTATATGGACAGGTTGTTTGCCTCTCTGAATTGTACTTTTGTGGTCCTCACAACACATTTCTCTGAAAAAGAATATTGCATATTCTCAAACGTATTAAGTGTCATTAAGAACAGCTCCAGGAGTCCTTACAATGACCCTGAACAAGGCTGCTAATGTAGGAACAGGACAATTCTACCTGGTATGAATAAGGATATAAACAATGGCCTACAGTTTCTCTTTAATTAACTGGACCTTAGCAAAGTGGTGCATTTTTATCTTGGACTACATGTGACTGGTATAAGTTATGTCTTATCTATTGGGTGAGGCGTTTTTGTTCATCTCGTTCTTAACTCTTTGTCTCCACGAAATATGCCTTCTGAAATATCAGAGCAGTGCATGTATTTGAAGACTTATTGATGGGCTTAAGGGAAAAAAGCATCATGCTTCCTTTAAAATATTCTTGACCACAGAATTATCTGTTCTTCTTAGCAAGACAATATAGAGCCCTGTAGAAAAGGAGGGACCTGAGACATGGGAAAGTGGATTAATCTTGCAATTTCTCCTGGAGGTCATAATGCTGATTGGAACAGTTGGAGTTTCATAGGAATTGAGGTCCAACTATCTGTATATACCCAGCCATTAAATTTTATCTAGGTATCTTTTAGGACAAAGACTTGAGTCAGATTGCATTTGATTTCTAAAAATACCTAACCTGGCTACACAGAGAGAATCAGATGAACTAATGGTTCATCAGTGCCCAAACATTAAAAAAAATGCTTAAACAAGCCACATTTCTTAAAGAAGTCTCTCAGTTTTTCATTTATAAAATGAGAATAGAAACATAATAATACTTTACAAGGATGTTTGAGGCTCAGTCATAGATAGTGAGGGAACTTTAATTGAGAGAATTGTTTGATAGTGTAGGCTCTATTAGCTGGAAGAGGAGTGCATACCAAACTGAATTTACTGACACTCAGCTCATATTTGCTTAGGAGATTGTCTCAGAACAGATGAGTGTGAGACATGTTTATTTTAAGTCTGCACAAAATAAGACCTTGAAAATCTTTTTGAGGATTTTTGCATGCTTGTCTAGAGTGACTAGGTGCCTTGCTTTTTTTAGCTAATACTGTATTTAAAACATATTTATAATAAATGTACTTGCATGCTATCTAAGATAAATAATTGATTACTTAGAATAAACATTCATGATGTCAGGCATAAAACTCACTGAGGACTAAGTCAGTTGTGAGCCTGTTCCAGGTCTTAACATCCATATCATTGACCTTCCTACAGTACCCTGCAGATTTTCCATCCTATCATTTTAAGCTGTAAATTTTCATCCAAATAAGCAACTGTCTGCTTTTCTGACATACCCACAGCTCTTTCTCTTGTGTTCAGCCAGTTGGCATCCACAGGATGTCAGAGCATATCACAAGTGAGGAGGGTTAACCTTTCAAAACTGTTTATCTCCATATGTGACCAGTTTTTGCAGCACTGCAGTATTGTGGCACAACCTCTAAGTATAGCCTTTAGATGTGTTTCTAGGAACACTGGCTTATAAATAAATACAGTTGACAGACTGCTGATCACAAGCCTATATTTACTGCAGAGTTGACATGATGTCATGAAGGATTGGACAATTAACCTTGAAAATTCCCTAAGTATTTTCAACATCTATTGAAATTTTTCTGAATAAAACAAACATTTTTAAAATAAGAAACTTATGACACAGGGCTCATCTGGATTACAGAAGATAATCACAAACTGTAAGGGGTAAAAAAACACCTCCATCAGAATCATGGATAGGATTTTTAAACATTTTCTGGGCTTGCTTTGATGTTTCAGCTGGGTAAACATTAGTGAAGCAGTTTGCTATACTGCTGCTTCTTCTGAGCATTTGTATTAAGTTAATTCAGAAGAAAAGTTGGCCAAGTCTACTTTCCCTCCAGGAAGGTCATTCTAATGGTGCTTTACCCTTATCTTGGATTTTTCATTGAGTTCTATTATTGAAGTAGAAGCTCAGCACAGAAGAAAAGCAACTTCTTGAGTGCATGACTGGCCGAGGGAAGAAAAAACATACACAGGTATCTTAGCTGGATAGAGCCCTGGAAACAGCATAGGAAGCTTTTAACAGCAGAAGAATACTACCACTGAAAACACAGTTCAAGTCTTGGGAAAACTAATTTTCCCAGACAGGCAGTGAACAAGTTCTCAGCAAGGGACTGGGTCAATATATCCTCAGGTTACATTTCCAAAACTGTAACTGAATTGGAACTGGCACGAAGGATTCAACATAAGGGTTTATTTTGAGCTGTAGTAGGAGTCTTACAGCAAACTTAACATCAATGTTATTTTTAGATGTGGAGATCTTGTCCCATAGGATTTCATCTGAACTGCTTTAATGTCTAATTCCCAATGATATCAGGGGGTTTAAGCACTTAATTACTGCTGAAGCTTAAGTTACTTTCGAAACTGGAAACAGGACATTTCACAAATTTCTTATGATGGATTTAATGTGACGCAAATCCAATTGAGTTATGCAGTGCCTTTGCACCTCATTGTATCAGGGGTCAACCAACAAGAAGCTTTGACCCTAAGGTGAAATGTTGGCAAGTAGAGCCAGCACAAGCAAGAATTGTATTTAAAACCAGCTCTTTATGTTCCTCAGCAGTACTATTTTCATTCTGGTTTTCCTCTACTGAAAAGCAGTTCTGGTGAGCGTTATTTTTCCTCACAGAAAAATCTGCAGGTGTTTTCTGGTTGCTTATAATGCATTAAACCTTTGCTCAACTTTCCTCTCTCCCTTACTATCTTCTCTCACAAACATTTAACTTAGGTGGTTTTCTAAGGCTTTGATGCTTTGCAGCTGATAAAAGAGCCTTGCATTGCTGGCAGGCTGACCTATTTCACAAACACAGGTAATTACTCCCACCACAGAGCAGCCCTTAATTCACAGCCAGGGACTGCAGAATAGCTTTCTGGTGTGCAACAATCCCCTGATGCCCTGGAAGGCAAGCAGCTGTTCCCTCCTGTGCAAAAACTGTGGCCTTGGGAAAGGCAGTGTGGCTACACTCCTCCAAGGCTGGTCAGCTGAATCAATAATCCTTTAAAACTGTGAGCAGCAAAGGCAAATGACAGCCACCTTCAAGCTCCTTTAATTTATGCCAGGATAATGTGTTCGCAAACTCCCTCAATCCATCCTCCTACTCTGAAGGCTAAGGACCTACATTTACTATGGCAAATATGTGTGATTATGTAAGTGTCTGTCTTCAAAAGTGCAAAGGGTTCTTTCATTAATTTCACCCTAGGAGAGCAAAAATGGGCAAACTAATTATATTAGCAACTTATTTAATTAATTGGCAATTTAGCCAAGGTATGAGGTGTTGGCCTTTCAAGATGTAAAGGCATCCTGTGCTGTGGATGCCTGCTGCATCAAGCCCACCTGGATTGGCATCCCATTTTTCCTCAGTTCTGTTATCATGCATGCCTTATAAAGTCATTTATTATACAAATTGGCTACTTCAATTCCTTTTCCAGGATGCTGTTTGCATTTTTAAAATGCAGTGTGGAGTGTTTGCTCATTAGTCAGTATTCTTTAGCTGTCACTTAAAAGGGCTGCATGACTTGATTCCTTTCTGGTTAAAAAAAAATTAACAGAGAAGCTGCCAGTCAAGTTTACCAAACTGTCCAACAACAGAGAAACTGCAAGCCCAGAATATTCTCCAGTTTCTGTAATTATACACTGAGCAGAGTAATAGAATAATTGGCATTCATTAAATGAGTTTAAGTGTTCATATTATAGACTTCTATTTTGAGGACATAATTACCATGCAGTAATAATTCAGTTCAGGTTGGTGATACCTAGAATACAATAGCTTTTGTAGAGTTAGGTAAATTTGTTAATATTCTACTTGCAAATATGCCAGTAAAACCGCTGCCTGATTTCTAAAGATGCAAAAGAAGTTTTTAACGTCAAGTGGCAAACCTTGAATGTTTCAGAAAATAACTGATTTAAGCAAATATCCTTATTAAGACAGTGCTGCTATTAAATTGCTCTTTAAACTGCAAGTATCTATCCTCTATAGCTCAGAAGTTCCAGATGTGACTGTGCTGGAATGTGCCATTGGCCAAAAATAATAAATTCAAGTTGCAGTGTTTGATTGAATAATTGTACTGAGCTTAACAGATAAGAGATTTTAAAAAGGCCCATAAGGGTTTAGTGAACCAAATTCCCCTAATGACCCATAGAATTTATGCTCTTAAATACCCAGTCCTCAAGTCTCTTTCAGATGAGGAAAGCCATAGGAGTTTTATGCCTCTGCAAAACTAATGTAAGAAGAATTAATTCAACTGACCGTTATTGCCAATAAATTAGCATGAAGCCCATTAGAAATGTGTGGGCACAAATGTGAAGTCTTGAACAAATACATAACCACTGTGGTAATCTTCTGAATGGCTTCCAAGGTTGGAAAAACTCCAGGGAAACGTCTCTCATACACACCCAAAGGCATGCCAGTGTTCTAAGCATGCTTGAAGCACAGTGGTTAAGCACTGTCTTGGGTGAGCACAGGCACACAGCTTCACCTCTGGTTGTAAGATAAACTAAGCACTTCTTGATCTAGAATGTAGAAAGCTGCTAAGTTGGTAAGATAGCTTGATTTATACAGCTCTTGAGAAATGGCAGTTGTGATAATTCTGAATTGTCATTACTAGCCAAGTGCTTGAAAGAGCGAAATAAATACCTGTCACTGCCCAGAGCTGTAGAAAGCCTCATTTGAAAACATTCTCTCCTTCATGCTTTGACCTATTTTCAAAGCCCAGTTACTTTTGATAGATTAAGTGGGACTCAACTGGCTTCCAAAATATACAAGTTGCATATCCTTTTGGCAAACTGATTGTTCAGGCAAGAAGTTTTCGAAGGTGCAGCTCAATGCTGATGAGCCAATGGCCCAAGTGCAGGCACAGATTGTAGTGCTGGCTCATGGGCAGTGGTGCTTGAGTCCACTGATAAGCACAGCACTGATGCAGGCAGATAATTCAGTGTTTGAAAGTTTAGCCAAGGAAATCTGCTGCAAAGTGGTGCTGAGGTGCCATTGAAGCCATGCTCTTTGTGCCTGGGATAATAGACTCTGCTCTAAAACTCCGGGGTTCCTACTCTTGAAAAGGCTTTGTAGGTTGATACTTCAGGCAAGTCGTTCCATTCCTTTTTCTCTGGTTCATGCATCAGGAAAATGGATGTCGTACTGACATTCTTCATCAGCTATTTTAAGAATAATGCAATGACTACAGAGAATACTAAAATATGTTGAGAAAAGGTGTCAGATCTGCAAAGAATTGTTAAATGTCCCGTTCATGGGTACATGCACATTCTGGGAGCTAACGTTGCTCCCCTTGAAGAGTTTAGAGGAATACAATGGAGCTGTAAGGGGAAATTTTGTCACCGTTTCAGTTTGGATAAAGGAGAGGGAATCTTATACCGGGGACAGAAATAATGTGTTTTACTAACTGAATATTGTCAGACACCATTTTTTTGTACAAACATCACTTGCATTTCCCAGAAGCCTCTGAGATACTCAGTTTATGAACTCTTTGCACTGAGAATAGGCTGTGTTGAGATCATTCCTATGACTTTATCTATTTTACTGTTAAATTATGAATTTATGGATTGAGGTACTCTCTGAATAGCATAAATTATTTTAATGCAGACGGAAACACAGTGTGACACCAAATAATTACAAATATATTCCTGCAGTCTACGGAACTTTACCTGATTACTTAGCTATTGTATTCAGAGTTTTCTCACCTCATTATGAGAAAGAGAGGTAATAAAAATGCATAGAGGCACAGGGCCGGGGTTATTCTGATGACATAATTTAGCAAATAGGAGTGCTAGTCAGAACAGAAGAAAGTGAATTGAAATGCCCTAGATAATGAAGACTGCCTCAGAAAAACTGGGAAGCAGTGAATATCCTTGTTGATAGTTACTCACACAAGCAGACCTTTGTCCTCAATATGACATCTTGTATTAAAATATGAAGCAGGTAACACTGCTAAAACTTTCTTTAAAATTAAGAAGAATATTAGTTTCCTATGGAATTTGTTGTTGTAGCAGGATCTTTAACAAAAAAAAAATTTAAATAACCAGTGCTGCTTAACAGGATTTTAAAAACCCTGGCTGTTTAAGGAAAGAAGATGAGCTGGCTTGGGGGAAAGCCTGAAGAGCAATAGGTACAACTTGTGTGTGACTACACACTGGCTGGAAACCAGAGCAGTGAGTTGCTGGGACAGGATGCTGCTGCCAAGGTGAGTGAGCTTGAGAGGTCACCTGTCTGGTTTTGTGGTGGACCACAACACATTCCTGAACCAGACAGCTCTGACCTCAAAGCCCTAGTCATCGAGAGGTTTTATCTAAATGCAGATGCCTCGCCACCTTGTCCCAGTGCCAGGATGGGTGCTGATACCAGATAAGAAGGACATAAGAAGGGAGGAGAGCTAAGAGTTTGGAGCACCTCTACAAAAAACAAATATATGAGCTGGGAAACCTGCAGGAAAGCAAGAAATATAAGGAGCATTGGGAAAAAAGCAGTTTGAAAACCTTGCAGATGGGGTGACAAAGAGAAAAGGAAAGTGTCTCAGGGAGCATTTCGGAGGGAGGTGATGCTGAATCCTTTTAGGATCAGAAATAGTAGAGGGAAAATATGTAGAACTGAAATTAACAAGATGTTTAAGCCATGGCTTATGGTGGTTATTTTATGAGAGGACAACGAAGTGTTGAGTATCTCAGAAAGATAAATTAAATCACATTCTTTCCCCTCAATAGACGTTGCTTTCCAAGAGCAGAATAAGGAAAATATCTAAACAACTTTGTATTCTCATACTGTTCAAAACACAATCAAAACAAAATCTCTGTCTCCTGTTTCCCAGATCAGATTAAGATTTTTTATAACATTAATAATTTAAGTATGTTAGGTAATTGAAAAAGTGTTGTATTTATTCCTCGGCTAGTATCAATGTCCATAAAATGTTGTTTCAAAACATTCAGTAATAGCAATAGAAAAGTCTGAAATTCATTACAGTATAGCCAAGCCAGAAGTGCTGCGAGTTCAAATTAAATACTAGAAGCTCAAAATATAATTCATCTTAGTATCCTAACATTAAAACTTGTACAGACATAAAGACAATGTACATGCACACTGAATCGATTTCTGATTAATGTGAAATACTTTTTCCCACCAGTGCTAGAGTGTTTGGGGACAGGTGTTTTGTGTGTGCCCTAGTAAGAACCACAATTATTAAAAAAAAAATAATAATTTGCCTAACCTATTTACTTATTTACTTCCTCTCTGTGGAAGATTATTTACTCAAATAGATCATGGCACTTTTTTTCTCTAACTGGGAATCTGAACTCTTAGAAGTGCATTCTTGTATTACCTTTCAAATCTCAAAATGGGATATCAGCTTGTCATGGTGTTGGTTTCGATTATTTCTTTGACAGTGTGTTTATGGCATGGCTCGGAGGGGTTTCCACGAGCTCTGCTTTCTAAAGAATAGTTAAGTTTATAATTGACTGAGAGGGCTGAGTTACCTGAATCTAGTAGTAGCAGAGATAAGCTATTTTTCTGCAGGCTGAATGAAGAGTCATTCAAAGTTGCACATCCAAACAACCACCAAAGCTGAAGGGAAATAGCATATCATCACCTTCCCCCATATGAGGGCACACACACTGTCCTGTTTCCTCTCCAAATCAAAATTAAGAAGCTATATCAGAGTAAAGGTATTCTGTTAGTCTAGTATATTCACCAGTAGGTTCAGAACTAGTGCTTCTGGGCTTTTATCAATTGTTGCTACTGATGTTAAGAAAATACTGAATTTTTATATCAAAATTGTTTGCTTAGGTAACTGTTATAGATTGAATGCTTTATTATTCTTATTCTCTTTGTTAAAATGTCCTGGTGATGTGAATTGATAACTTCTTGATCATCAGTGTCATAAAAATGCCTTGCTAATCTGCTGTCGCACTGTATCCAAAAAACAATAAATCAAATAAATATTAGGTATGCAGCTGACTGTCACTTTCCCCTTTGTGTCTGCAGAGAATCTGATTTACAGTCACGCTGCTGTAAAACTAATACTCATTTATCTGCACTTTGTGGTAGATGCTCAGTAATCTTTAAAACATGAAATAAGTCTTTGTGTTCTATGTCCAGCCTGAACTATATCATGTTCCAGCCTGGAGGACCCTGTAATTTATGCCTATAGACACTGAAACATTACATTTTAACAAAATATTGGAGAAGTAGATGAGTTCAAGAAAAGGAGAGTGCCTATTAATATATATTCTTCAAGCAGCAAAAATAATGAAGCCTCATTTCCTGCTTTAACCACCGCCCTGAAAATATATCCATTTTTTCCTCAGATCCCCTGGGTTGTCACACTGTACTGTTCACTCCCTGCTTTATTCTGGGCTCTCTCTCATGACTTTGGGTTTGAATGGCTAAGAGGCAATATCTGCTGGGATTAGCTCAAAGTTACATCTATGTGAATTTGCCAGCTGCCAGGGACATATTTATTCACTTACTAATTGGTCCCTAGCTGTTGCAATAAAAATGCCTGAAGGCATAAAAATGCCTAAAATTCAGGCATAAAAATGAAATGCCTGAAGTCCGCCATACTTTAAGCAGGATTATTTCTTTGGGCCCTTCTCTAGCTGCCATCTTCCCTGAACTTCACAGAACTTAGTATCTTTGAGACATCTGTTTCTGTGTCAAATTCTGTTGAAATAAGTTGGTCATTCTTAACAATTGTCATGGAGCAGACTGATGCGTAGATGCATAAAGAAACTAGAATCTAAAAATCTTAAAAGGAAGTGTGCACAGAAATAAACATTAGTATAGATTATCCTGACTTTAATTCAGCATAAAATAGTGGAAATGTCAACTGTGTGCTCAGGTAACAAAGAATTAGAAGTGAGATAGTAGAATTCTGCAAACCTCTTTTTTTATTGGATATCAGGTCTTGTTACCCAGACAATGTTATCATTCACTGACAAGCTCAGAAGTTAGAATGATGACAGCAACTATAATGTATAATATATAAATATTTTTTTTCAGTTTCTTTGACTTAAAATCACATGAGATTGTGAAGTAGGAAGAAGTAGAGCTCATATAAAGTGTACTAAAATCTGTCATATAGATGGATATGAAAATTAGGAAAGAATGAGTGAGGGAGTGCTCAGGAGCACCTACTAAATGCCTGTCCTTGCTCTCATCTTGTTCGATAGCCTTATGGATGATGACATGCATCATTTGCCAGCTGGGTTTCCAGTGATGGCATTTCCAGGCTTTGCGCAGAGATGTGAGGGTAGTTGGTAGTGCTTAGGACAGCCACCATCACAGGTCAATCTGAGGGATTGGTCAAAATTAACACAACCAGCTAATTATGGTTTAATACAAAAAAGTGTATTTTACAATCAGAAACACAGACTACACCCATAGGATGGGAAATTCTCTGTCTTAAAAAACAGTGAATCAGGAGATGGAATAGCATTCAGGAGAGAGAAGAGCTTTTTTGTGAGGTCTCGGTGTCAGGTTGAGGCTTTGAACCTTATACTGATCCATGGATGAAGAGGAAAAAAACCATATAGTAGACACATTAAAAAGATCAAACAACTTTGAACACCACCAGTAAGACCACTGTGCCCTGTTCTGTGACTTACCCTTCCTGGAGGAAGGAGCTACTCAAGGAAATTCAAAGGACAGAAAAAAAATGGTCCCGGAGGCCATCAATCAACCATTGGGATATAAGCCTTTTAGGAACTCATAAGCCTAGAATGCTGGGAAAGGGTTGAAGAAGTAATTCGATCACTCTCTCTGGGTACTTATACATTAAAAAAAAAAAAAGCTTAATGACAGGAGCCAGGGGAAATTTTTCAATCTTCTAGACAAGCAGCAGAAATGGAAATTAGATTCATTTGAACTTGCAACAAGGTGCAAATTTTTGGCACAAGCCACAGATAAATATTGGAAAATGTCTTCAGAGGAAATTCTGAGTCATTATTTTGCTTGGTATATTCAAATTATGACAGTTTATCTGTCTGCATGTAGTGTATAACTCTAAATATACCCTACATACAAAATGTATGTAATACTTACCTACGTATATCATGTGTATATATTCCAACTATATCAGACATAGGTAGATAAATAGGTGTAGATCTTCCTTACTGATAATGAATCACTTTGCAACTCATATTGAAGACAAAGATGTAAATATGAGACCTAAAATAAGCCAAGAATGCATGAGCTGGAAGCAGAATTAATCTCCAGAATACAGTGAATATTCTTCAAAATGGTTTGTTAGACTTTGCTTCAATTTACATTATCTGCACAGTAGGTGAAAACATAGATTTTCTTTTAAGATATATGAGAAGAAGTTAGTGATTGCTTTTCCACTAACAGAAAAATAAGTCTATTTAATGAATTATTGTGAAAATACACTTGAACATTTTCAAAGTGAAAGAAACATAGAAAAGAGTTTGATCCAAAGGAAAGTTCTTCATGTACTAACATGAACTAACAGCTCCAGTTTTTCCTTTGCTAAGTGGGATTGAACAAATGCTAAATTGATTTCTTTTTCAGAATGACACTAATTTTGTTTAGTCCCAAAGCACTGTATCAGGCATTATCCTCAACATCTCTTACAAGCTTAGAGAAGTTTAAAAGACAAATACAAAAAAATGCTACATATACAAAATATTTCTTAGACAAATTGTGTTAAATAAGGTACTAACTTCAGACCGATTTTAATGTGCAAGTGGGAGAAATATCAATTCCTTAATGAGGGCTGAAATTTATCCCCTTTCAGAATGCCAATATAAGCCTATGAACCACTGAAAGCCAACCCTAAAACCATGACTTAAGGAGATTTAAGGGCCCCATGCTATCTTTGTGTGAAGTCAATATTTTGTTGCCAGTGACCTGGTCCCATGCTATTGATTTGTAATAAAACTTAGTATAAGACATTTGGGATATTTTTCATGCCAAAATGCATCTTGGCTTCTAGTCTTGTCTGTGTTGGATGCTGGCCACATAAAGCTAGTGCAATACCTTAAAAAAAAGTAAAAATCTCTGCTGTATTTGAAATATTGATTTAGCCCTTCCTTTTCCAAATCCTCAGCAGACATTTTTAGAGCCAGTGTGATAGTGCCATTTGTAGTTTAGGATACTCACTATGTCTTGAAAAAAATACTCAGAAGAGATAGTTTGAATTTGCCAGATACTATTTCTGATATGTTCCACCATGTTGCAGCCAATGATTATTTCAAGCTGTTTGGCTTGTGGGATGCTGGTGGAAAACACACCAGAAATCTTGGTTAATAGGAAAAATATGTATCTTTCATCAGCTCATTTCGGGCTTAGGAAAATTGTCTTCAGGTATTTAGTTCTGAGGGCTTCTGAGTAAAAAACTGATGTCCTGGAAGCCTTTAATTTTTAAAACTCTGAAGGTCAATGAAATATCTTTAAGTAATTTGAACCCTACAAAACATCAGTCAAATCAGTGGCTGAAAACCAAAGGTAGATAAATTCAGACTTAAAATAATCTGCATTTTTAAAGTCAAGGCAAATATCCCTTGGAAGGATGTTTTCTCCCTTGTGTGTAACTTTTGAATTCTTTTTCACTTCTTTGAACACAATTATAGGATTCACTCAGTGTTCATGATGCAATGCTCTGTGGCTTGTATTTTACACTCATTGTTACTGTGCTGTCTCACTTTAAATATATCTCTACATCTATGAAGCACATTACTGAAGTATCAAATTTTTACATGTTCCCCTATAAAAAATTAAGATAGTGAATTTGTTGTAACTATGTTAAACAAAAAATGTTGATAGATACTTCCTTTTCCAGAATTTGTACTTTTCTCTACAGGAATTGAAAAACTGTATTTGTAGTGACCCTACAATTCTCCTGGGTATTAGGTGCACTCTGCTCCCACAGCCTCTCAATAAATCTCAGGAAATAACGTGACAGTTTTGATATTCTCAGACATCCATTTCTGAGGCAGCCAGTCCGTTGTAGGTCACTGGCAGGTGGCAAGACACCCTTCAGAGGAAGGGGGGCTTATAGAATTTTGAGGAATGTTTCATGTATCCCTGTGCAAGGAAAAAAATCTTTTTCTTGAGTAGTCCTGGAAGGAACAGGTACAACCCGTACATCCATGACCATATGTACAATTTGTGCATGCAAAAATATACGTGAGGTGATTCATGTGATGGGTTGACCTTGGTCTCCAGTCAGACACTCACCCAGCCTCTCATTTACTCTGCTTCCTCAACAGGACAGGGTGAGAAAAGAGGATAAAAAACCTTGTGGGTTGGGGTAAAGGCAGATTCAACTTTTAATGTAATTTATTGCCTTTGAAAACACATGTGGATAGTGAGAAACACAGAAAATTAAAGCAAGATTTTCCCCCGTATTCGCTTTTTACTAGGATCAATTTCATTCTTTCATCCTTGACCCTTCTGCCTTCCCCTTCCATGTAGCACAGGGTGATGGGGAATGGGGAGTTGCAATCAGTCCATGCCAGTTTCTCTCTCCTGCTTCTTACTCCTCACACTTTTCCTCTGCTTCAGCATGGGATCCCTCCTACAAGGTATGGTACCTTCAAGATAAAACTGCTCCAGCATGACCTCTCCAAAAGCCACACTTTCTTTCACGAAATATCCATGGGCTGCAGGGTGTAAATACTCTCCATCATGGTTGTTCACAGGCAGTGGGAAATTACCTGCCCTACCATGATTTTCTCCCAGAGTTGCCTGGATAACCTCATGCCCTTCCTTCTTCTCTCACCTTAGCACTTGTGCTGCTGCTCTCTCATCCTTATTTTCCTTCCTCCTCTGCCTATTAGACATTTTTAAATGTCCCTTTTTGAATATGTTTTCCAGAGGCACCAACATATTGGCTGATGGGCTCAGCTGTGTCCTGTGGTGGCTCATTTTGGATCTGGCTGGAAACTGTCTGGAAACATCTGTGTCCCACATGGGAAAGGCTCTGACCTCTCCTCATGGAGGCGACCCCATGTGTCTCCCTGCCAACACCTGGGCATCTGACACCCAGTTAGAGAACAGTTAGAAAGCAATTAGAAAAAAGTTTCATGGAGAACTGATTGGGAAACCAATACTGTTTTTAGCACCACCATGCCTTCACTTCAAAAGATTTGTTTCCAAATTTTGTACCATTTCAGTTCTAGTTTCGTATTGTTGCTCTGAGAGTTGTTAGTCCAAAGTTTTACTTTCTTGCCCTTTTTTGATGTGTGGGTTCAGTCCACATCTGCAGCAGTGCCAAGCCAGCCACTGAGGACTATATTTTTTTTAATTGTGTAATTATTAATAAAAGACTTAGATAATCTAAATGGCATTTATTGTGTACATCTTCAGGGGAGGTGGGGGTGATGTTCACTTTAATATTTTCCCAAAGCATTTCCAACAAATAAAGTTCCAGCTGATCTTGTTAGATGTCATGGAATGAAAATCTGTGTGGCTGGTTCCTCCAAATCAGTAAAAAATGCCAGTATAAAATTTGTCCAGAAGCTGCATAAGCAAAAGCATATAAAATCTCAACAGAAGAGTACTGGTGAAATCACAGAAATGTGGACCAACAGAAAAACGTTTCCACAAGAGTTAAGTTCTACCAGGATTTTTTCCACGTCTAGGAAAGTCCATCTTTTTCTCTTTCTCCTGCTGGGTGGCAGGGAGAAGGGCTGCTGCTGCTGCCATTGGTGTTTTGGATGGTGTGCATACACGCAGGGCATTGGACAGAGCAGTGCAGGTGGAGCTGTCTCCCATAGATGGTGCCCTATATTTAACTGAGCATTATGTTGTCATGATGTTTCTTAAGAGCTAACGCCAGTGGGTTTGTTCTGCTTGGGGTAGCTGCATCTTCCAAATAATCCCTTGATTTCTGTAAGCTACTTGCATTAAGCTCAAGGCATTGAAAGCCCTGAAATGTGGAAATCATGGAAATGAGCCTGGAGTCAGTGGGTATGTTTGTGCTGCACATACTTCACTGGAATAAAAGACACCAAATTACCTAACAGACAAGGAGTCTAGCTGTGGAAGTACAGAATCTAAGTTTAGATTCTTAACAGGCAAAATGATCTCATGCTGTCTTGCCAAGTCCAGCAGCACACAGACTGCACGACACACATGAGTACCTGGCAGTTGTCACTGCCAGTGAAGGACTGGACTTGATTGGTGCTAATAAGGACTCCTAAACTGAAAGTTTTAAGTATAACACATCTTTGGTAGAGCAAGAAGCTAACAAATCTTAGAAAAATGTAATTGAAAGGGAAGAGATCACCCAGGATGTGAGCTAGTAACTGGCCTTAGCTGGTGTATTCTGGCAGTGAGACTTCCATTCAAGTATCTGAAAAAGCCAATTACTTCTACAGATAGAGGAGAAGGTAGTGGTGCTTTTGGTGTCTGTGAAGAAAGAGAGACCTCAATTACTTACTGTGGTCTTTTGAAAGACAGGAGAGAGCCAACTTTCATGGTTCTTATGGTGCCTGCATACCAAGTTGCCTCTCTATACCTGTGTTGATTTTTTTCATAGTTTCTAATACAGACCTGACAGATTAACAACAAAAAACTGGATAAAAGAGTTAGTTTGGATTTAGGAACAAGGCAAAGGGAAACTGTGCTTGATTTTATCTTGAAACAAAATTATGACCATCATCCATGTATTTAAAGCTATGACCAGGATTGCTGCCCAGCAATCTAACTGACTGACTAATCTGCTGACTAACAAATTTGCTGAGGTGGATAAGACCTTGAGTGCAGCGAGAGATAAATCATTAGACAAGTGTCCTGTACAGACCCTAAGAAACTGCTAAAGATACATACAATAAGCCAAACTTCTGCCAGTTAACCTTGGTCCTCTACAGAGTCCAAACCACTGCTGGTAAAAAATTAAAAGTAGGTAAAATGAATCAGGTTGAAAGTAACACAATACGTAGAATATTTCTTGACTTTCAGGGCAATGGTAAGTTGTTGTGGAGAGGCAAATTAAAGAAGCAGCTGCAAGTTGTCTCAGCAGAAGTGTCAACTGAAAGCAGCTGAGAGGAATCATGGGCAAAATTATTCCTATATATATGCTAGCATGTTCTATGAGTATTGTGGAACACATAGAAGAAGTAATGTCAGGCATAATTCTGACTTACATTTCAACAAGGAAGAGTTCCTGTCACCTGTTATGCTGGACTAATCCACCTCGGGATGCAGTGGGAGAAAGTTAAGCTGAATGTTGGCAAGCTGATGAAACCATCTATGCTGCCTTGAAAATCCCCAACTATGAATGAAGCCTGTGGCAAAAGCTGGAGATTTTTGCCTGTGGCAAAAACTACTGGAGACTCATCCTCAGACACTGACACTCCCATGTTTGTGGGTAGCAAACAGTGTGAGTGTAAAACCACAGGAGTGGATCATTTCAGTAGGGTGCCCTTTCAATCTGGAAACTATCCACTATCCACTATCAGATATAGTGGGAGTCAAGAAAAAAGAAATAAGTCCTTTTCTGACCTTAGGAAGCTTATTTCAGGTGAACAGAAAGCCTTTGATCTTGATTTAGGATAGCTGATATATGACAAACCTGCCGACGTGGGGAAGTAAGAGGATTATTTTGGCAACATATTAATGGGGAAATAACCCAGGTGAGAGCAGGAGTTTATATTGTTGTCCCTTTAGAAAATAGGAATGCATGAGTCAAAAGTAAGATTAATCTTTAAGTTTCATCTCACAGTATTAATCAGGGAATGAGAACTATGAGCATGAAGCACTTACTGATGACCCAGGCACATGGCCCTTGATATGACCAAAAGCTGCCTTTAAAGCCTTCAAAACCTCCTGTTTACTAAATCGCATATGGAAGCACAGTGTCTACACCATGACACACATTGCTGTCATACAGTGTGTTTGGGAACAAAAGAGTTAGTGCAGAAACCCAGAGACTATTGCCAAGCTGCCTGCAAGTTTGCCTCCATGTGAATCTTTAGCTTGTGCCTATTCTCGCAGAGCAGTGTGGCAAAAGCTGTGTAAATATAGCAAGGCATTTTCTGAAGCTGGAGGTTTGCAGTCATGATATGCTGTTTCCTAAAGGACTAAGGTATGAATATTGGAGATCCTTGGCTTTGATTCAGAGAAGCACCTGGAAGCTTGGATGCATGAAATGTCACTTCTCCAGCTGAGTAGGAAACTCACTAAATAGGCTTTCTTAAAATAATGTTTCAAAGTCTCACATCCCAGGCAATGTTGTCACACCTAGACATCCTGCTGCATTTGGTATTCCTGCTTTTAGATGAATTTGCTCCTGGAAATGGTGAGACAAGTACAAGTTTTAAGGGAAGGTTGAAGCAGAGACAGACGCCTTGGCAGGAATTTGATTTCTGAAATCAGGTTGAATGTCAAGGAGCATTTTCTCAGATCAGTTAATTAATTTGTAGGGTTTCCAGCTGACTCGAGCTGTTCTGTCCTTATGCTATATAGGATTTATGGACTGATATGATTAGAAAAAAAGTCATTTGTAGACCTGGATATACCTATAATCTTTCAAGTCCAAATCGATTTTCTCACAAATGCCATTGAGGAGAATTTCATTGATTCTCATCTAGTTATTTGAGCTTGCTTGCTTCCTTGAAACAATATTACATTTATGAATGTATTCATCTCTGTATACATTCTCCTTTCGCTCATATATGTTTGCTCTCACTTGTAAAAGTCATGTTTGCGGGGTTCTATCTTGTCTTTAATGAGTTGTACCTCATTGTAGTGTATTATGTATTATATTTAAAGTATTCGTACAAAAATGCCATGATCTATAAAGTGCAAGAACATATCATATATAGAGAAATTATTTTCAGGGAAAGAAATTATAATTATAATTCTATCAAAGCAATTCTGTTCTTTGTTTATCATATAGAGTCTGATAGACTCTTATTATGTTAAGAACATCTGAAACTCATCTGTAATTTAAAAATTGTCATTTCTTTATACAAATTATATACTTAACTCATGCAAACCCTTCACAGAGTAAAAGGGGTTAAATTGTATTTTTCACTCAAAACAGATTATAATTAGCTCCTGGCAGAATGTTGTCCTGATACAATGCACTGTTTTCTTGCTGTTGTCACTATTGTGGATGGGCTATGCTGCAAAGGCTGAAGTGGGCACATACACTCCCACTTTTTGCTGTTTAGAGTATTTCAGGTATCCTCTTTAGAACCAGACATAAGCATCTTTTTCCTGATGCAAATTGTGAAGTTTTCCCTGAGCAAAGCCTGCATTTCTTTCCTCTTCAGGACAGAACTTTAGAGATCAAATCATATACTGTGGAAAATGTTTAAAGGTTCAGCTTCAGAAAAGAAAGAAACAGGAACATGCTTTCATGCTTCCTAAGGCCGTTTTAGAGAATTCCTGCTTTCTGGTTCTTGTAACAGTCTCTAGTGGATGAGCATACAGTTACTTGTGTACATATTCACTGCGAATGTCTATTAGCCTAAATTTCCAAGATCAAGACCCTAAATATAAGACTCTCACAATACGAGAGTCAAATACACTGGAAAGCTGCTGCAGTACCCAAAAAGTGAGCAGAGACTTCAGATGAGCAAATGGGAAAGCTGGTTCTTCTGCTTCGTGAACAGTGGCTCCACAGATCTTGTTCACTTCATTTCTGATTGGCAAATAAGTCTTCTTGACTGCACCTGCATTGCTAAAATTTTGGTTTGATAGTAAGAGAAATTTATTTAGTTCCTCTTTGAAACAGGGATAAAGAGGTTTACATGAACATATACTCAGCAAATGCATTAACATGTTCTAATTAATGAATGATCCATTTGGTGCTACAATCATTCACTTTATTTCTAACCATTCCCAGTGAATTATTTATATAGCAAAATTTATTAGCAAGCTGCCATTTGCAACACTTTTACATCATTCTTCTCGTTATTAATTTACTATCAAAATTCTTTAGTGCTCGGTCTCATCAATAAAGAAAAATGGATGGAGCCCATGAAGCATTTAACTTAATCTTAATTCTATATCCCTAATACCACTGCCAATAGCCAAGAGCAGATACATAATATATTAACTGGCAATTCTTCCCTTTTGTACATTCCCTTGTCTCCTTTTCTCTCCTGCATGCCAGTATCCCTGAGTTTGTTCTGTAAAAGCAGAGGAACATTCCCTATTAATGACTATTTAAATAGCAGAATTACATAGCTATTGTACTTGCTTCTTTATGTCCCCGACAACGACTATGAATTAATTAGCATTAGAACAGTGGAAATTCCTATGAAATTAACATTATATTCTGTGTGCATTGTTGAATGATTTTACACTTCCTAATGCAAAACTGATGATATCTCTATAACCTCTGAGGGAGTGTGTGAGGTCATTAAAGCTAGATTTGCGAAGAAAATATATGGATTTTCACATTTTTTTTCCTGTGCTTGTAATGCTGTTCTTGAGTTCTTGCTCAGAGTGGCTTGTTTGCTTTGAAAGATTCTTTATCCTATTCATCTACCTTTCCCAACTTTTAATTTCATGAGGGAAATGAACTGTGTTTTTTCAATATTTAAAACATTCCTACAGGAAAACAAGAACTTATATTTTCAGCTCCCAGGGTTGTCATCAGAGATAATGGATACAGAAAAGCAGCCCAGTGTGAAAAAGCAAATATACATGTCAGAAATGAAAACACCAATTTATACCATGTCTCTTTCCTGTCTTCATTGCAGATAGCTTAGTTTCTCCATGAAGAAAGATTCCAAAAGTAACTTTGGTGTTTTGTCATGCAGGTATCTGAATGGGAGGAAAAATTATGAAGTTTTATTAAAAATCCTCTCTGGAATCCTAAGTTCACTCTGTATTTCTGCTGATTCTTTGTTTTTATTTTTAAAACAAAGGGGGTTTAAATTCATGGATTCATGGGAGCTCACAACATTATTAGCACCCTGCCAGAGAGGGAGAAACACTGACAAACACAATCTCTCCTGAAAAAAATGAATCTCTCTGTACTACTTACTGAGCAAAATCTTAGTGTGTTAAGCCAAGTGAATTGTTCAAATAGATTTCAACTCCATGACTTACATTTTTTCTCTTTTAAAATAAACTGTTTTTGTTTTCTATCAATTTGTTTTTAGGCTTAAATTTACCATTTTCTATTAATACAATTTCCTAACATTTATAATATTTAAGTAATATATTCTTGGTTGTTAAGTTCTAAAGAAAACTGTTTAATAGGGAAGAAAATACTAGCTATGCATCCAGAACCAAATGTTGTTGAAATGAGTAAACAGCTTTTAACAGCAG
Organism: Drymodes brunneopygia; assembly: GCA_013400955.1. NCBI lineage: Eukaryota > Metazoa > Chordata > Aves > Passeriformes > Petroicidae > Drymodes > Drymodes brunneopygia. The sequence goes on along the minus strand of VZTZ01021297.1, from coordinate 237,686 downwards.
ACAAAAGAAATGTTTTTTTCTTGTCAGTTTGATTTACTTCAATAACTAGTTCAAAGTTAAGGAACTGCTTAGAAATAGAATAAGCTGAAGCATCATTATCTTTAAATAGTCTATGAATAAATTCTCAGTCTGGGATCCTGAGACCTATGAATTCATTCATTAGCTGTATGTAAAATTAGCTTTGGTAGTAAACCAGTTTAAAGTATAAAATGCTTGATACATTTTTCCTCTATATACAACATTTATTGCAATTTTATTTAAATAATAAATACACTTGAAAGGCAAGGATTTTGCATTTCAATTGCAATTCCCATTTTCATCCAAAGCAGCTGGATACAAGTAGTAAGTAAATAAAAATTAATCTTCTAGTAAAGAAGAATTATCATTCATTTCTACCAGAGTGCTATGCAAGTATTAAGCATTTGAATAATTATGCTGAACTATACCATTTTTGAAATGGGAATGTAAGGTGTTTTTTTCTGGTACTTTTTCTGGTAGTTTTTTCTGTATGGAAGCAACAGATTAGTTTAAAAGTCAGATTCATTTCAATGCAACATATTTTTTCCTAAATTTACTTTCCAACAAGAATCAAATTCCCTTGAGGAGAGAAGAAGAATACACACTTAAAATAAATATACACATTTAAAGTAAGTATAGAAAGGTCTAATGTTTTTTAAATTATTTTTCACTTTTTGTATTTTCACAGAACTAATTTTTTAAACCTTATGAGAAATAATTTCATATTGAACACTTTAAATATTTGTCAGGTTTTACTATTATATAATAGTTTAGGGCCTTGTAAATAGGCAATTCTGTGATATATAGAAGATAGAATGGCTATATAAATTAAAATATATAACCCCCTTCTTTAGGAGCATCTTTACTCACAATTTTAATTCAGTAAAAATTTCTAAAATAAATTTAATTTCCAGCCAGAATAAATTAAGTTCTGACATTTTCTACGTATTAAAATTCTGTTTAAAAGTGGTGAAAAGATCAAAATGGGCATTTTTTTCCACCTCAGCAAGAGTAAGGCAGTCAGTTTAAATTTTGATATCACAAGAGTAACATAAATTTATTTTTAACATGTAGATTTATGCGTACATTCTTAATGATTTATTTTATATGCAGATGATGCTGGCATTTTAATTAGAAAGACTTGGTTGCTTTGTATTAGGCTTCTTTATTGACTTCTCAAAATCAGAAAATTCATATTCTTTCTTGAAAACAATAACCACAGTAGGTCCCCTTAACTCACACAGCTGACAGAGACACCTATTCCCAACTTGCTCAAAGTCGTGAATTAATTAATTTGTTTCAAATATGTAATTGCTAGGGATGAGTTCAGAGCGTGGTTTGATAGCTGCTCTCGTTTGTGTGTATCCAGCAATGTAAGGGCAATGAAATCTCAGCAGCAGAGGCTCATTTCTCTGAGCCAAAGGAGAAGGAAGAGGTTTTATTGTGCCAGTGGTGGAGAACATACTTAGAGCAGCGAGGATCTCACTGTTTTCAGCCAAGTGCTGACATACTAATTATGCCTTAACTGCATCTCCTGTTTCCTCCTAGGTCTTACTGCTGCAGCATCCCTTGTATCCCTGGCTTGGGCTTTGGCTTCCTACCAAAAGGCCCTCCGTGACTCCCGCGATGACAAGAAACCCATCAGTTACATGGCTGTTATAATCCAGTTTTGCTGGCATTTCTTCACGATTGCAGCAAGGGTCATTACTTTTGCTCTGTTTGCCTCAGTTTTCCAGCTGTACTTTGGGATCTTCATCGTGCTGCACTGGTGCATCATGACCTTCTGGATCGTTCACTGCGAGACGGAGTTTTGCATCACTAAATGGGAGGAGATAGTTTTCGACATGGTTGTTGGGATAATCTATATCTTCAGCTGGTTCAATGTCAAGGAAGGAAGGACACGCTGTAGGCTTTTCATTTACTATTTTGTCATCCTTTTAGAAAACACCGCCTTGAGTGTTCTCTGGTATCTGTACAAGGCCCCTCCAATCTCTGATGCATTTGCCATACCAGCACTGTGTGTAGTGTTCAGCAGCTTTTTAACAGGCATTGTTTTTATGCTAATGTACTATGCCTTCTTTCACCCCAACGGACCAAGGTTTGGGCAGTCACCAAGCTGTGCTTGTGAGGACCCTGCTGCTGCCTTCACCCTCCCCCCAGAAGTGGCCACAAGCACACTACGCTCCATCTCCAACAACCGGAGCGTCACGAGCGAGCGGGATCAAAAGTTTGCGGAGAGGGATGGGTGTGTGCCTGTGTTTCAGGTGAGACCCACTGCACCATCCACACCTTCATCCCGGCCACCAAGGATTGAGGAGTCTGTCATTAAAATCGATCTGTTCAGGAACAGGTACCCTGCTTGGGAGAGACACGTGTTGGACAGGAGCCTGAGGAAGGCAATCCTAGCATTTGAATGTTCCCCTGCTCCTCCACGGCTACAGTATAAAGATGATGCCCTTATTCAGGAGCGCTTGGAATATGAAACCACATTGTAAACAAAGCAAAAACACAGCTTGAAGCAGCTCCAAGGTTATAGTCCAAATTAAGGGTTGACAGTAGGGCTGTAGGAACAACTAAACTGCGTACTACAAGTAGAGCAGCAAGCTGTAGTGTGCTTAGTCTGGCTACCATCATGATTATCATTTGATCCACTGTGTGCAGTCTGTCTGCAGGACACTGATACAGCAGCATCGTCTGAAAGCCTCAAAAAACCCCAAACCCTGACCCACACATACAAATCAGTCACATCAGCTGGGGGAACTCACCCACCACCCCTTACTGCTATGAAGCTCTGACTGCACAGTACTTACAAACAAACCAATAAAAAGGCTCTGACCAGAGCTTTCAACCTTAGCCAGTAGTGCATTTTATTTTAGAAATGAATGATTGATATTTCCATAATCAATGGCAAAAGCAAAAAACCCCACACCTTTTCAAAAATAACAAAACTGTAGCACATGGTGTTGCTGTTAGGAAAACTGTTTTCTGGGGGAAAAAGCAGGAGCTCAGTAGTCTTCAATACTCCCATAAATCAACCGTTCAGGTTAGAATAGGTTTGCAAAATAGTTCTTAATTAAAAAGAAACATCATCATGTTTATAAGGCTGTCAATGGAAAATAAATTAATTTCTGATTAATTAGGTCATTAAAATTAGTACTACCAGAACTGTTTGTTTTCTGTGGAATTCCAAAGTCTTTTTTTAAATGCAATTTAACTCCTTGATGTTATTTTCAACAGAAACTCTATGCAGCTCACTTCTGATTTTGAGGAGGAATAAGGAGCTCTAGCACGTAGTGATATTCATTAAATGATAATCATGATTCAGTGTTCAATTTGCAAAAAAAAAAAAACATGTAAAAGAACAAGGAAATATAGTTTTCATAGTCTAAACTTTTTGGAGGACCCCATTCAGATATTTCAGAAGAAACTACAAGGAGCTGAACACACTGAAACTTCTCTGTTTCAGGACTGAGAATGCATGATTCAGTGTGTGAATGTATGCAGGTGTGACAAGAGACTGTGACATGCCATACCCTTCTAGTGCCAAACATTGTATAACTGCAAGGTTGATATTGCCTGAGGGACACAATAAGTGGCACAAGCCCTACCAGAAAAAGAAGCAGGAAAGACTAACCAAGTTCTCAATGTGTAGAGACAGCTCTGATTTTTCCCACCCAAGGTGAAATTGATGTCTTTTAAAGGCTTTCAGCCACCTCTTAGTAAGTATATTCACCGAAGTATAACATAAACAAGCTATGTGGAAGAGCCTCTTCTGCGTGTTCAAGGCTGGTGTCCAGACGTGTCTGAAAATTACATTGAATCTCTTGTAACAGAGTGCTTTTGCTGCAAGCTTTTGGGTTTTAAATACCTCCCTAAATCTAGTTAATGGTATTATCCTTTATGTTAAAAGTATCCCCTGATGGTGCTTTCAGATGCATTAAAGGTGCAAGTCAAAATTTGATAGTATTTTTTTTAAAGCTGGTGCAGAGTGAAAAACTCATGGATTATTTCAATATTTTTGTAAAGTAAAAATATGGTATAAAATGTTACTTTTTATAAACCTCAAATCTTTTAATACATTTCATTCTCTTTATAGCTTAGATTTTAAGAATTGGTCCATGAATTTTATCAAATGACTTTTGCAAGTTGACATAAACCTGGTTTTCACACATTATTTGTTTTGCAGTGTAATGCCATATGAAAGCATACATGGGTACTTTTAGAATACTCTATAAACTGTGGATCCTGCTTCAAATGTAAGTGGCTTGTAAAGACACCAAGTGATTCCATGAGAAACAATTTGCTATAACTATTTCCATCCATTTTAGGAGAGCGAGGCAGAACTGAAGAGTTACTGTTGTAAATGGCATTGTCAGGAAGGAGAAGACCTGATAATTGGTATTGTAATCTTCATTGTCAGATCTATCCAGTGTAGTCACTGCTGTGTGTGCTGCTGGGTAAATTTCTGTCTTTCCTATTACAAATATTTGTACTATGAAATGGCCAAGGTTACACAGACTATGTTTATTTGTATGCGTTCAATTAGCAATTTTTAATGTTGACTTTTTTTATTAGTGAAATATTCGATACCTGTTGTTCTTTCCTGGGGCGAGTTCTTCAAAACAAAAATCTGTGGAAGTGCAGGAATCTGCCAGGCAGAGGGAACTTTACACAGATCAGAAAAAATCTATGCTTCAGGGGTTTCTTAGCTATTTTCAAATTAAGCAATGGCCGACTGCCTCTATAAAATTTTTTTTAAATAAAACAAACCTTTGATAATCCAAACCTGAAGCTTTTTACAAAGTGATTACCCTTTTCTTCATGGATATACAGCTAATTATTCAGAGAAAAACACTCATGTTTTTTCAGAAAATATATCACTGCAAGAACTGCTAAAAAAAGATTTTGGGAGCAAGTCCTTTGTCCTGTCATATTCAACAGACCCTTCACTCCAAAATCAAATTCTAGTTCACACAAGGGAATTGTGATTTTTCTTATCAAAGAAGGCAAATGTAAGCTCTGTGATCCAAGACGTGAGTGTTTCTTTTGGAAACAGTTTGATGTGTTTGCAGCTGCTTTAACAACTCGGAAATTGAAGCCTGAGTGAGGGCAACCTTCTCAAGCTTCAGTCTCCCATCAGCACCTCCTGGGGAGAGGGGCAGCATCGCTGCTGTCAGCGAAGCTCCTCCTCTCCTGATGTCTCTCTCATCCTCTTGCTCTTCCTCAGAGCTTTAAACCCTTTAGTCAGGCTTACAGAATTGAAGGAAAGTTGCTTTGTATGGAATTTAAAAGGTTAAGGTCTTCACCAGTGCTTGCATTGCAAGGTCCCTGAAGAAGGTTTGGGATGAGTTTGTTTGATCTGCTTTTATTTGGTTTTGGAAGGAAGGACACAGAGGTGTTGTTTATCCATGTGGTTTTTCATGCCTAACATTTATTTTCTTTACTCTCACAGCATTTTTAACTTTTTTAAACTAATGTTTGCAAAATTGTTTATCTCAAGCGAACTACTGCAGGGTATGAGTGCAGAGTGACATATATGAGTATGCATTTATATATTTATATATATGTAGCACTACACACACACATATATATATATAACTATACATACACACCTTGTCCTCAGAATTCAATCCAGCTGTTTGAGGCAGGGGTAGAAGTTATTATGCACTAAGACAAAATTTGCTCTCCAAAATCTCGCTCTGTTGCATTCATAACATCGGTGTTACCTGCATTGAGAACAGGTTACACCTGAAATCTAAACACTCTGATGACTACATGGACAATTTCCTAATTTGCATTGCTGTGAGTAGTCACATTAAAAGCTGTAAGAATTTTTTATAGAAATTGCCAAGATTAAACATAGCCCATGTTGAAATTTCATTATGGCCTTATGGACAGTTAATAATCAATATGCACTCTTCGTTTTACCGTAGACAGTTCCAAAATCAATAAAGTTCAACTGAGACAGCAATAGCAAAAATAAAATTTAGAAAACGACTTGTGAAAAACCCAAACTTTTGCTTTTGAAATAACGAAAACATCAAGCCTTTTAAATGTCATATCAGAATACAGGAAAATAAAAAAGTTCATATTTTCATATTTACATTCTGGTATAGAAAAGCAATCACATCTATTTGTTAGAAGTAAGACTTATGGGAGCATTGCCCTATTGAACCAAACAGACTTACCAGCAGACTTAATGGTAATTTATCTGGTTAAAAACTTGATCCTAAAATTTTGAGAGTTGTAGATTTGTCTGTTGCAGAAAAGACAATTCAACTACTATCACTAATTAAATAAAGAAAAGGTAATGTATACCCATGTTCATTCAGAAAACATGCAAGAAAATGTAACAGAAAACTTTTAACTTATTTTAAAAGCTGTTTGTTCTGTAATAGGATAATTTTTCTTTAAAACGTTCTTTACAAATATGTGCAATACTTTCTTTCCATGCATATTTAATAATGAAAAAACTTATTTCCAATTTTGTTTATGTCAATTTAAATATGCTTCTTATGACAGAATAATGTTTCTTTGCTTGGGTTATATGGTCTTGATGGCATACATACAATATTTTCATTGTCAAACCAACAAATTTTCTATTAACTAATTTTTATAAAATTGGAGAAAAATTTCCATCCAAAATTTAGTGTTAGGCATCATCTGCCTGATTTCTGTAAACTTTTAAGCAGAGGAGGAAAACCACAATTTTATTGGAGATTTAATTTTTAATATGTGGTGAATAGCTATTAAACCTGTAATAGTTTAAATCATATAATGGTCTTGCCAATACATCATTATCTCCCCAAAAGAGCAATTCATAAGTAGTACTAAAAGTAGAAGTGATGCTTTATTTGGAAAGGGACTCCAAATCATGCAATATGTTAATTTACTTTTTATTGGCCAGGAAATATTCACAGCTAGACTGTTGGGTTTTTTAGAACACAAATTAAACAAGTTTGAAGTGTTTGTGATTTGATCATGTCACTCCAAAGGAGCCTTAAAAGTGCCACTGTATTGAATTTTAGTTGGCTCTGCCGGTGACTCAACTTCCAAAGGCACTGCCCTTTCTCCTCTCCCTGCCTGAAGCTGTGCAATCCAGAGTGACTGAGATGCTGTGATTTACTCTGCGCCCCCTGCTCCACCTGCACAATGCCAAGGAAAAGACTTCAGCAGGTTCCTGGGGTCCTACTGCTGCCTCTCTTACTCCTGTGCACAGTGGGAGGCAGAGTAAATTGCACCTGTGCATCCATCTAAACCAGCCTATTTAAGTTAAGCCCCTACAAGATGTGTGTGATGAAAATAATCACAACACATGTCCATGAATCTACAAGCCCAGCACTGCAGTTACTAATTCTGCAGTGTAACAATGCAGGACATGGGAAGAATTGTCAAAATACACAATAAGCCATTTAATTTCGTTAATTGTAGCAATTAGACTAGCTCGCATGGAGCCCATGCTCTCAGCAGAAAGCCAAATGGAGTAATTGGCAAACAGCCATTTGTGTACCAGAGACATTAAGTTATAAAATCCTCCCTTAATTGTTTATAGAACTATGTCTTTTCATTACAGCATTGAATCCATTCCTCTTTATTCTGATAAAAGAGATAAAATGCAAAATGAGAACAGAATCTTTTAAATCTGAGAATAAAAAAAGATTACACAACCGATTACTGCAATTCACATGTGATTTTTTAAAACTAATTCCGCCATCATTTTCACTTGGCAGCGAATTGCTGAGTGATCTGCTTCTGAGATGATTTCTCACATCTGGTGTGAGCAGGCTTCATTACAGGAGACACAGAGATGCCATTACAAAGCCTTGTTCATGCAAAGTTAGGGGAATGGTGTCACTGATAAAGAGATTATTTACAAAGCTGTTTCAACACATGAGGGCTCCCATTTATTTTACCTCAGTGACCTCAGTGCAGGACTTTGGTGGGATTTCTTCACTGGTATGAATGTGTCAAAATCAGGCCCTGGCCTAGAGTGAACCACATGAATTCAGACCATGGTACTGGAAGTCTCTACCTCTTCACTTGAAACCGAACTCAGCTGGAGATTTGCTTAAGCCAAAAGCCTGCATGTCACTTGGCTGAACCTGAAATACAGACGCTAAACTTAGTGCTGACTCAGCATGAATCAGAGATTTCTTATTCTTTCCTTTTAGTTCAAACATTCACGAAAATACCCACTTTGACAGAGTGGCTGTTCTGTGATCCTTTTAAGAAGACTTTGAAAAATGTCTCTGAAACCAGTCATTTCCCTTGATTCTTACAAAAACCAATCCTGATCAGTACATTCATTAAAAGGAACTTTTCCTAACTGTGTAAGCTTGGCTCATTTTGCTCTAAATACTTAGCATTTCGTTCTTATGCAGAGGATCTTATATACCCATTAGTAGACTCTGTGCCTAGTCTGAATCCTAGGGCAAAGAGAGCAGATATGCCAGATTCGGGGCAAAAAGTCCTCTTCAGCACGCTTATTGGGTGATTTGCATGGGTCAGAGAAGTCAAAGAGAAGCTTGTGTATAATTACAACAGACTTATTCATATAGTTGCTATATTCATTGAGAGAGATTAACAAGAAATTGTGATGTAAGTGACCAACTAACAGAAAGGTCAAATCTCAACTTCTACATGTAAGGCAGTGTAAAATTAAATCAGCCAAGAAATTTTAAAGGGTAACCAAAAATTTCATTTCAAGGAATGGTTGGGATAAATTTAAAAATGTATCAGATTTGTCAATGAAACTAAATGCAATGTTCATAGAAAGAAAGACATGACTCCTGTGATTTTATCTGCAGGTTTCAGCCTCTTATTTCAGATAACTTTGGAAGCACTTGCTTCTGGCATGCTGCAGCTCTAGGAATGCTAGCAGCTTTTCTACACAAGATCTTTTCTGCTATAGGAAAGTCCACATCCTTTTAACAAAGCATTGAATTTGGGGTAGTTTTTTGCACTGAACTAAACATCACAAAAGCATTTTTAGCATGAAATAGGTGTGTCCACTCAGCCACGTAGTGTGTAACAGTACTGCAAAACAGAATTTCACATGTCAGTGGTTCCCTCAAGGTAAAAAAGCTGCTAGTTGAATGTGTCTAGAAGAGCCTGCAGTGACATAACACAGTGCTAAGGGAAGGCACAGACTGTGGTTTTGTGCTACAAGTCTGCTCAGGGCAAGGCCTGGTCATAGCCCAGCACTCTCTTCCCCACCTCATGCACGAAAGAGCTCACAAAAGAGAGGAAAACCACGTGCATGGGCTGGATGAAAGCCACACCACTGGGGACCAGCCACCTGGCACATTGCAGCACAGGTGCAGAGGTCGGCGCAGGCACGTCAGGGGTCTCAGGCTCGCACTGTGTTCCTCCAAACTGCACTAACTAGGAGCACCTGAACATTTTAATGAACAGGTGTTCAAGGGCCTAAAATTTGCCTCCTGGACTTGGTCAGATACAACTTGGTCCTCACAGCACAAAGTTAGCTCAGCTCCTATCTCCCACCTAAGCCTGCCAGGATCCTCTGAGCAGATATTCTGCCCATCTTACCTGATGGAATTGGGTCCTCTGTGGTGCTATCGGATGGAGCTTTGCACAGAAATACTCATGAGGGCTTTTCCAGCAGAGACCAAGAGGAGAGCCAGATGCAGTGATCTCTTCAGCTAGCAATGATTCATCTCTTGCTGCTATCTCTCAGGGGAAGGATATAGGGCTGCACGCTGGTGAGTAGAAGGGCAATGCTCTCTGCCTCATATTTTAAAGCGTTCTTCCTCTTTGTGGAAAATGTAAATGTGGAAATACAAATGTAGACATGTGCGGTGTAGACATACTTCTAGTATTTTGACATGTTCAGTCCCATTAGTGTTGAGGACTCTGAAATTGTTGAGCACATCCAGTGCCATTGCCTATGCCCAGCCAGAGTAGTGTCTGCAGTAAACATCTGGGGCAGAAGGAAAATCACTTTGCTCACCTTCCAACCTGAACAAAAGCTGTATGAACACGGTTAGCACTGTGACAAAGCCTGAATCTGTACCTGCTGCCTTGAATCAGGTCTGTTAATGCACTGTGTGCTGCTCTGGCCATGTTCACCTGGTTTTCCTTTGGAGCTCAGGCAGACTCTGTATGGACAAGCTACACTTGTAGCTTACCTGTAGTTCCCTGAGCCCAAGTTTCATACGCTTTGACATCCCAGTTCCTTAGCCAAACAAAGATCAATTTGGGCTGAGCAAAGGGCAAACAGGCTCTGTGCTATCTAGCAAAGCATGTGGAGCAGACATGGTTTCTCTGGATGGTACATTTGAAGCACAGTTGTATGCAAATTTCCCAGGTTATGGTGAATGCAAGACATTCAGTGTCCACAGCATGCTAAAATGAATAATCTCTGTGAAAGTGTCTGGTTTTGTCATAATAAAAATAGTAGGATCTTATATCGTGCTTGGGAGCAAATTTACAGCTTCAAATGCATTTATATATATATATATACGTGTGTGTGTATATATATATGTGTTTGTGTGTGTTTGTGTATACACATGACAGTGAGTCCTGAGATTCTATTAGGATTCAATCTTACAATTCATTTAAATCCTAAGCCTAAAACAACAACAAAAAAAGGATCAGGAACATTGTCATCAAGGACAACCAAGTGATAACTGCAAAAAATAAAATAATATTATAAGAAAATACATTCTAGCCATTTTTGGAAACAGACTTGTGATTTAGTGTGCCAGCACTTTAAGAAAAAGTTATGGAGAAAATATGTCTAATGCTATATTTCATATCTTAAATATTTTGGTAAAAGAATAGAGCAGGGATAATTGTGTAAAATAAAAAAAGGATTTATCACATTTACTTAAACAAGGAAAAAACAGTCATATAGAAAAATGACAATGGGATCAGTTAAACTTTCTTTTCATGTAATGTTGGTTGTATTTGTTTCACTATCAGTTACCACTGTCAGTAGTTTATGAAGGAAATAACCTGCAATAATTAGGATGGTTTACTTGCATTTTGACTGAAAAATGCTAAGTAGGTTTATAATCCAGCACATATGCAGTTTCCTGATGCAAGCTGGTGGAAGGAGAGACTTGCTCTTGCACAGATTACGCACTGAAGATAAATTTCAAATGCATGTATTTGAAAATGATACTCCTGTCAATTTACGTGTACTATACATATGCAGTAACTATTTCTGAAATTCTAGCTACTGATGCTTTTTTCGGTATGTTCTGCATTATTATGTGCCAATCCCAGACTGCTTCTTAGACAATATTTGATGAGAATTAATTTTAAATGCTATGAAGCTGAGGAAGAGACTACTAGCCAGTGAAGGCTCTTGCTTCTCTGAACTTCAGATATATGTCTAAAGTTCCTGACCTGTGTCACCATTCAGCATGGACAATGTTTGAAAAAACTACTAGGTTTCCAAGGAGATCTGATTTATGGACAGAGAGATCTAAAATTGTCATGACTGGGTAAGACAATGGCAGTAGCTACGGAGTAAAAGTTCAAAAGTAGTTACTAATGATTTTCAACATCATTCCCTGAATTTCCGCTTTGGGACACACATTGTCCTGTCAGCCAGCATCCACGAGTGCTGCGATCACTCCTGGCACCAGCACTGAGGTGTTCACTCTGGCTGAAAGTGAAGACAAAGCAGGCAGCTTGTTTCCAGCTCCAGATCTCCCTGGGTTATTGGGCTGGCCCGTGGGACATATTTCACTGGGAACGCTTTAGCTATCAGTGAGATTGCCACACCAATCTGGGCAGGATTTAGCCTTTAGATAGCACTGTATGAACAATGAAAAATCTTCCTTTGTCAGCAGAGAGGGCAGCTGCCACTATTTATAGTCACAAAGTGCCAACATATTGTCATATATTTGTGGTTGCTATAGATTCCTCCTTTTTTTATTTTATTGGAACTGCTTGGAACTTGTCGAGCTGTGCCTAGGTTGATTTGCAGCTAATTAATTCAACAGACATTTTTAATCTTGCAAATCTGTGGCTTGTAATACAGTAATCAAAGTCCTGTGAGCAAACATTAATCAGTCCAGGAGAAAAAAAAAAGAAAGCCATTGTTAGCTGTGCCCACAGTGAGAGCAGTGAGGTGCCCACACTGGAAAGAGAGATCTAGAAGAAATGTAACATTAGTAAATTCATCCTAGCTAAGCTTTCATCATTCATCTTGTGAAACATTTATCTATTTGATTTGTTTCATACATGCAAGGAGCTGTATTTTAAAAAGGATTGCTAGGGTTGAGACAGCTTTAGTTACCATCAATGTGAAACTGGCCAAATTTTCTTCTGGTCATTTATTCATCTTATCAGCCAAAAAGTCATCCTATCCAGCAGCAGTACAATTTCTTTTTTGAGGTGACTGTACTGATAGGGCAACTGTTTACCCTGAAGAAATTACTATAACAAAAAACATACTGCATTTAGCAACAGCACTAAGAACTGGGTGAATGAATGAAGAAAATATTGTTTTTCATTGTTTTTAACACATAGGTGGATTTAGCTACTTTGACATGAGGCAGAAGCTAAAAAAATAAATAATACTGCTTACAGAGATATCTGAATGGTGGAAGGCTTGTGAACAGCAAAGCACTTAATTTTTTTCATCATCGGAAAAAGTGTTGGTTAGTAGAGTCACAGTTTTATAAAAATCAGCAAGAATGAGTGCGTGGTTTAATAATTAACCTAACTCTGGTACTTGTAGGAACACAATTACAGCAACATGGGACTCAGCAAGAGCTCTGTCTTGGCACCCTCCTGACACAGAATTTTCAGGTGGGATGATGTCACAGCCCCCTCCAGACAGGCTGCACAGGGCACATATGTGAGTAATCTGTACATATATTTCATTGTGGCAGCATCTCCTCTAGTGACCTCAGCAAGGAGGCCAGGGATCAAAAAGACAAAAGCAAAAGGATGATTCCTCTGGTCAAGATTAAGAGATATTTGTGAAACACTGTGGAAAAGCTGCTCCTGATGGTTCAGTGGACAAAAGGAGGGGCAGAGGCTTTTAATAGCAAAAAAAAAAACAAAAAAAAAAACAACAACTCAAAACTCAAACCAACAAACCTTGATGCCAAAATACTATTTATGGTGCAATTACTCTCTCCTTGGGGAAAAACATTGACTGATAAAATTCTTTATGTGTACAAACTAACTGAAACATACAGAGAGACAGTGAAAGATAGTTCTTAGATATAACTTTGTTGCTACTGACAGAAGTTGTTTATTAGCAATAAGATACAAAAGTGTCTCAAACTAAAGCCTGGGAGACAAGGATTTTGTATGGCAGTTATGCCAGTGATAAATTTAGAAATGATAGATCTTTATAATAGATTATGAGTCAGAGAACCTTATTGCCTTCTTTATGGAGGATAAATCTCAGATGGCTTCCACAAAAAATATAAAGGTTAAAATAGGCTCAAAAGATGGTCTTTTCTGTACATGAAGTATTATAGGCCTGGTGTTGTCCAACTGGTTGTGCATTTTCTCGGGCTCTCAATTTCTCACGCAGTACGTCCATGAGCAAATAGTGGATTTGCAGGTGCATGTTCCTTTATTGCTACTAGTCCTCACACCCACTTCTTCATGCACAGCTGAGGAACACACGCATGGGACTGTGTAAAGGCATAGAGCAGGGAAAAAAATAGAGATGTGAATCAGTATAGGTGGTAGAAGTCTTATAACTGGGAAAGAGCTGTGAAGCTTTAGTTTAGGTGAGCCTTCATAGCATTTGTTCATGCTCAGGTATTCTGTCACTCAGCTCCTCATGGAAATTACTGCTAAAAGACTTCCAGCTATACTAGATGTTATCATCAATTCTTGCTTGTTCAGTAGCAGAAGCAGTCTTATGCTGATTTCAGTAGAAAACACTGTGGAGTTATCCATAACCTCATGCATGATCCATAAGTGTAGCATGTCATGATAAGTCTGTTTTCTTCAAAGATTTACTCAGAAAGGTTGGCAAACTTTACTAGATACTGTTCTGATGTTTTTCCTTGCTTCCATTTTTCTCTTGTGCATATGAGTCTCATATGCAAACCTCATCAATGAGAAAAGGCAATGCTCAGGTTATCTAAAAAACTTTCTTTTCTCATGTCATAGTGCAAAACTCAAAAATTCCTTTGCATAACACCTGGTTATGGGATAACTTTTATAGTTAAGATGGAAAACTGAGTTAAAAATGCAAACACTGAGGTAATTTTCTCAATTGCGAAGCAGGAATTTTATTAAAGGCAGCTGTCATATCTTGATTTTACTTCAGGTCAGCTGATTCTACTTCATCATTCCACAGCCTTGGAATATGCCCATAGCAACCTAAAAATTGGTATATTTTGTTTCTGAGGTAAGTTCTGGCTCACGGAAGAGCCCCTAATAGGGATCATATTGTATTAGCAAACAAGGATCTGCCATTCCACTGCAGTTCTTCTTCAACAGGACTGTAGCTCCTTTAAATCAATTCCCATTGATTCTCAAGGGCAGAAACTGTCCCCTGTATCATTTGTTCTGCTAGAGGGGACAGATATTTTGCTGTCTGTTCTCCAAGTTTTGTATTATTAACAAGTTAATGTTTATTCTAACAAATGAGGATCACTGTATTTTCCTGCAGGTGCCATTCTGTGTATGAGACAGTCTCAACAGTGGCAGACACCTCTGTTGCTCTTCCCATGCTTGCTCACCTGCCTCTTTAACCAAATGTTAACATAACAATTGTCATTTCACATGCTGCAGAGCCAGGCAAAACTCAGGTTGACCTCTGGATTTGACCTGTGGCATTAGCAAATGGGAGATTCATCTTCTCACTGTAAGCCAAGTGCATTGGAAATGGTACCCTCTGGGACACAGTAAACACAGTTCATTATCATATTGGTTTTATAGCAATTTTCCAGAGTACAGCTGTGCTTTGAAACTTGGTGCAGCTCTCTGTAATCTTCTTGTGTTAAAAAAAAAAAAAAAGGAAAAGAAAGCAAAAAAAAAAAAAAAATCCGACATTTAATTGCTCTTCCTCAGCATACATTGTTCTCCTGAAATTTGCAATGTGCAAGGAGCGTGTCAGTTAATTCACACTTTATATTTCAAATGGATTCCTACAAAACATATTAATTAACCCAGCACTAATTAAAAAGAGCATATTCCCCATTCATTACAGCAAAATGTATATTCAGATAAGGCTTGCAGATTTGTGTGTTCTTCCACCCTCCATTTCTTAATATACAGAACTCCAATCCTGTTTTCAGGTTGACTAGTGGATTTGATTTGGTTTGGGGAAATGTGCAAAAATGTTTCTAGGCTATTAATAAAACAAGGAGCCTTCCAAAGCAATTGCACATGAGGCAAATGATCCTAAAAGACAGACTTGATAACAGCTGTGCTTACAAAACCATCTTCAATAATCAACAGCTAAGCAAAAAAAAAAAAAAAACAAACCAAAAAAAACCCCAACAAAACAAAATAAAACACCCAAAAGACAGTCCTAAGAGGACTGATGGAGAAACTTTGCCTGGTGCAGATGTCAATAAGCCATACTTACACCAATGCTTTGGACAAGAGCATTTATTATACTGGGATTTGCTTTGATTACAAGCAGTTTATAACCATAAAGGGCTTCCCTGAAGGTCCACTACAGCAAATGGATTACTTTCTTTTGACCTTAATGGAGTCCAATAAGCCCCAGGAGAAAGCACATGGGCATTTTGCTTTTAAATTTCACAACGCCAGCCTAAGTAAAATTTATTTTTTAAGGAATTTCTTTAATAACTACTTTACAGTGCACTCTAACTTTGCTGTCAAGTGAAATTTTCAGTCTTTGTGCACCCAATACTGATTTGGCTAAGTTATTGAAAATGTCTGAGGAAGAAATGTCAGGCTTTATATTAAAAAAATAGTCTACTAAAAATAATACTAAAGCATTTCTAGGTCTTCCAATAGTGTTAGTCACTGGATGAGGCCAAGATGCCTGGCTGGATTCCAGGATAAATCAAAATGTCTATTTAAATTTTCAGATAGCTTGTGAATTTATTAACTATATTTTAGTATTTTCTATTAAATAAAAACTGTCATTTGAGCTATATATTTCAGATTCATAAGAAATATACATCTTTCTGTAAAGTCCAAGTCAGTGGACTCCAGGGAAAAACTTGGACAAGTTGGGGAAGTAAAATTTTATCCTAAGCTCAGGCAAGAGTCCTGTTTTTCTACCCAGCCTGCTATCTAGCCCTCCATGATACTTGCCTGTCACTCTTCACCACTGAAATCCCCAAAAATGGATCTAGCATTTGGATCCTGGCAAATTCCATCTCATTCTTTAGTGCTGGGTCATACAGCAATGGAACAGGGGCAGATCAACGGCACAAGGACAGGGATCAGGCAAGTGCAGGTAGATCCTCTTCTCTGCCAGTTTCTCCAATGGTTACCAGTGACAAAACTGAATTGGTGATGGGAAGGGGAACTGCTTCTTTTGGGGGCAGATGTTGCCTGTGAGTACTGAGACTTGGAAATATTATTTCTATTTTGAAAGGAAATGTGGCAAATATAAGTTATGGCACAGTGAAGAGGATGTCTACATATGTCAGATACTCACAATGCCAACACACTGAAACATCGAGCTGGGTTCCCTAGGCTGTACAGGATTGTCTTTTCTGTTGTTTCACATGCAGAAAAATTATTTCTACATCCATTGCAAAAGTGTGCCTTTTAGCATCTTTTTGTTTTATGAAATCAGACCTGAAAAAATATCTCTCCCCTCTTCAAAATCAGAGCATCTTTTTTCTGCTTAGATATACATAAACCTATAAAACCTTGACTTCTCTGAGAAACTCCCTCTCATGCTCAAAAAATCTGACCAATTAGGCAGAAACTCCTGACAAACATTTTGGGGAAAGCTGCAGTATCATGCCACATCATGAAATCTCACAGTCCAGTCTTCTAGTTTTCCATCCAGTTCTAGCAGGAAAAATTAAAAGACCATGATGTGCAGGATGTCCAAGTGTAATTGGCCACTACCAGCTCTGCTACCATAGTACATTCATTCAGCACTCTGTGGACATTAGTGACTCCTCATTTTGGGCTGCAAGAGATTAAGTTGGCCAAAATCACACATCACTTTTGAAAATCATATTTACAATACAGTAAGCTTGGAAGGATAAAATTAAGGGGAAAAAGAATGAAAGAAAGAAAGAAAGAAAGAAAGAAAGAAAGAAAGAAAGAAAGAAAGAAAGAAAGAAAGAAAGAAAGAAAGAAAGAAAGAAAGAAAGAAAGAGAAAGAAAGAAAAAGAAAGAAAGAAAGAAAAAAGAGGGGGGAAAGGGCTTCAGGATTTCCCTGTTTAATAGAAAATAAAAATAAAAGAAGGCATATGCACACGCTTCAGAAATACAAATCCTACTTTTTCACAGGCCAATCAAAAAAAACAAAAAAAAAAGGAAAACCACTACCACCAGGACTATTTCAGTTTGTGATGCTCCCTGCTGTGATGCTCTTCAAGCCAGGTGCAGAATCTGTGATAGCAAATTGCACATACCCATGTTTTGGCCATGCAGTGGGATCTAACAAAGGGGCTCAGAAGAGCCAGCACATTGCACATTTAGTAATGTGATGGTTTTAGGTTGTTGTTACTGAAGACAGGAACACTTCTCCAAACTGATGGCTCCTATAAGTAGGCGCTTTTTTTGTGCATTTCATTCCCAGAGCTTGAAGACTTTTCATGCACCTGCACACTCCATTTGGACATTTTGCTAAAGAAATCTGCCTGCTCGTTTTTCTAGACAGGAATGGAAGGTAAAGCGGGGTCTGCCTCTGTGCCAGGGGCTGTTTGGTGGAGCTCTGGGACCATGATGCGAGTCGAAATCCTGATTCATCCTGAGTGGACTCAAGCAAACACTTTCTTGGAGACCATCCTGTCTGCTGGAGTGGGAACACTGTCCCTCTCTCCAGATGAGAAAAGGTCCCCATGACAGCTGAAATGCAATGGTGCTGGGCACGGGCAGGCAGGCCCAAGAGCAGCTGTAACTGTGCTCCAGAGTGGGAGCTGATCCTCTCTTTGGTGTGCAGGGTCACTGCCTGGGTCAGGTGTGCTGCAGGAGCAGCACGTGGGGGATCCCCACCACATGGGCACATCCCACATGGATCCAGGCATGTGGGTACATCCCAGGAAGGCTCCCAGGACATCTGTCCAACCGGTCCCCAGGATGCATAGGCACAGGATCCCTGGCCCTGTCACTCTCAGGTGAGCTCAGTAGAGGATGGGTGTGTGGAAGTTCACCCGAGGTGAGATGGTGGTGCTTCCAAGCAGACACGGTGGCACATCTTCAGGCACTCGCAGTGTATTTCTGCCTTCCAGGAGCTTCAGTCCCAGAGGTCAACCAGATCTCACGTGATGCCTGATAAAAAGTAAATGATTTCCTAATACTATACAAAGCCTGTAGAAAAAGGCACATGCAAATACACTCAAATACTTGAAATTAAAATTCCAATAGTACATTCTGTTTTCATTCGTATGTTATTACTATTTTTTTTTCAGAAGTCATAAGTTTTCCTGCTTTAAGTTGTTGCATGATATAAAATTAATTCCAAATGAGTGGGTTTTTACTGTATCTGTCCTTGTTTTAGTTTTTTAGTTATTTTTCATAAATACATTTTACATCTAACTACCTCAGCTGCCTTTTATTTTGTTTCGGCGCATATGAAGTCATGCACTTTCTATATTTGGGGATTTGGGGGGAGGAATTATTTCAGTTTTGAATAACCAGGTTCAAAGCCATGTTGATCAATTTATAGAGAAGATCAGTTTAAGAAGACATAATTATTGACAGTTGCAGAACATACATTTTATTTTTAGATTGTGTTGGGGTATAGTTTAACAAAAGACACCATAAGCTGCTTATTAATTTGCCTTAAAAATGTATGCTCTTTCCTATTCAAGTTGTGTTATTTAACTCTTCTCTTGTACACAATTTATGTGACAGACTAACATAACAGTTGGCAGAAAAACAGCAAATTAAACAGTATGGACCAATAGTTTCTCAGTTGTCTGTTGTAAACTGTTGCATTATACACTGATTGTGCTAAAAGAATTGTTACTGTGCTTATACTCCTTAGTCACCATGGCGGAAATAAAGTGATGGAAGATCACATCTGTGTTTATGGAACAGTGTAGATACCCCCTCCCCCCC
>VZTZ01021297.1:159595-218463 GCA_013400955.1 Drymodes brunneopygia | reverse complement strand
CAAGCACAGTGACTAGAGGTGAATGATAATCATTGCAGAACTTGTGCTTTACTTGTAAACATTGTAAAAATGTATTTGGTATTTTATTTGAAATGAAGAATCGAAATAATTATAAAAAAAAAAAAGAAAAAGAAAAATAAATCTTCCTGTAAATATATATATTCTGAATCCATGTATACAAACATTCCTTTAGAGTTCAGATTGTGAAGAGTGTCTTTATTGGCTAGAGACCTCTGCCTCCTGTGGCAGAGGTTACATGTGCTATAGTAAAGAACACAGTGTGTGAAGTATTTGATGTACTGCAGTACCATAGTTATTTTGGTCTGTTAAGTAAGTTGCAATTTGTGATGAAATGAAGTTGAAAGTAGTGCTTCATACTAACAAATTTCCTTGGTTACAACTTGATTTTTCTTGTAAAACTTAAAAGGGAAACTTGAAAATTTTATATATTTGGATTTTGTAGATTTTTTTTATTTTATTGCAACACAAGGTACCAAAATCATTAAATAAAGTACACTGTGGTCATTTTACCCTGTCTCTTGAGCCTTTTTAAAAATCTTTTATCTTAGTGGATCAGAAAAAGTATGCTAACTTTTGAGATTCTAAAATTAGCAAAGAAGACAAAAGTTAGTCCAGCTTGGACGATGGTTTGGGACAGAGGATCTCTAGAGATTCTCTCCACCAGTAATTATTTTATGCTTCTAGGCAGTATTACCACAGGAGCTCCCATCCCTGAATGTGGTTCCCAGGTTACCCCTGGGACTGGGAGAAGACTTTACCTGGGGCTTGGACAACCTTACAGGTGTTGTCTCAGCAAGGACACCCAGGAAATCATTAGATACCCCAGCAGGCACCTCACCCACAGCAGCAGAAGAAGGTGGTCTGGCCACCATGGATGAGGTTCTCTGTGCTGTCTTGAAGGAAGACCTCCAAAACAGCTGCCCTTGCCCAGGGAACAGCCAGCAGGTCTTCCCCACTCCCTGGCCACTTTGAGCCAAAGTGCTCTCCAACACGTGGCCACACTCCCCAGCTGCACCCTGGCCTGTCCACAACACCAAGAAAGGGAAAGGCAAGAGGATCTTGACCCTGCCACTGGAAAGGGACATTTCTGAGCTCTGATCTCAACGCTGGCAGGGGAGTGTAGAAACCCAGGGCCCTGGTTACAGGAGACAGAAGATGGTGCTTCATTGTCTTTAAATCCCTTTCAGACTCCTGAAAGGATCACCGTTCAGTGGTACCCTGAGTAGTGGAGATGGGAGAGCTGAGCCTCACCCTTGTCTTTTCTTGATCCTAATAACTGGGAAAAACTCCAGGGAAGATGCAGATGGTTCTACCTCTGCCTCCTGGGTAGCTTAAATCATTAAACTATTACACAAGTTGTTGCTGTCTTTGGCAGCATCTCCAATATCCTTGAAAGCCCTCTTGGACTTCATTGCCACATTTCTACGTGCAATGCCACCTCAAGCAGCAGCCAAAGTTTGTGCAAGAAAGGCCAGCCTCTAGATCCCTCAGCCTTTCTGTCCCCCAGCTCCCACTCCTTCTTAGATGTTGCTCCTTAGCCTTCCTCAGGTGATCAAGAAAGGGAGATGAGGGGGAAACAGCCCACAAAACAGTCAAATAACTGTCATGAGTTCAAAGACATGGAAGAATGTATCTGTAAATATCTTGGGTAAGTGAATTTGCAAACAGGGATTATATGAGACTGACAGATTCTCAGAGGGTTTGTTTTTTCATTTGTGTCTGTTGTGTGGCTAAGGGTTTGAAGGGAGTAGTTTGTTATTTTAACTTGGAAAAACGTAATGGCGGGAGCAGCAGCCTAGCAACACTGCTGGGACTGTTTCACATGAGTCTTAAATCCTCAGTCCCTGTAACCCTGTGAACCATGTAACCAAAGGCTCCAAAACCAGTAGGCAAGTAAGAGAAACATACTTTAAAATATTTTCCCCCCTAGGCATGGTTTCTTACTTCTCTCCCCAAATGCAGGCTGCATGGGACACATTAACTGGGTGGGCTGCTGCCACAGTGGGGTCTAGTGATCTTGGGGTAAAAGGGATTTATTCTGCATGGTTCTATGCAAATTATTTACCTCTAGGGAAAAAGCTTTTTTCAGGGGACTTTTAATGAGAACCTACATGAAAGAAGCAGAGCAGCTTCTTTTTAGGTTGAACAAAGGTAGCTGACAGTTTAATTAGATTCTTTACAACAGAAGGGGAGAAAAAATTTGCAAGAGGCTTGAAAAGTGCTTATTCAGAGTATTTCTTGTCTCTTCTGCCTTAAAAGAATAGACAGGTCTACAGTTTCAGCGGAAAAAAAGAAAATCTGAAAAACTAAATGCAGAGACTGGTAATAAAAGTCCAGAGTGTCTTGGCAAAATTATTCAAGCAGGGCTTTTCTCCTACTTTACTTAGTTTGGAAGCTAGTTAGAGGCTGAGCTTAATACTGTGCTAATAATCCACCTAGAGCTCTGTGTGCATGGGTAGGACCAGTGTCTTTCTACTATAGCAGTGGGAAACCTGGAAAGGTAGATTAGACATGAGAAGGTTTTTCTTTTTCTCCTGGATGTTGCACAGTTGTAAGATGTATTTGTTCAGTGATTTCAGAAACAAAGATGGAAAGCAGAAAAGTAAGTACTGATTTTTTTTGTGGGAGCATTTCAGACCCACAGTCAAGCACAGAACCACATTTGAATTTGAGGTGATGATGAGATGGAAACCTACTCTCAGACATGGTTTTGGGCTAAGCAAACTCTCAAGTTCACTACTCTCTACAGTGTGTGGTCCACTCAATAACGCATTTTTTAACTACTTTACATCAGTGTTATTCTCAGGTGCTCACCTGCACTCCATTCCAATGGGAAGAGAGCTTAGATTGCTGACAAAAAGCTCTGGAGGATGTAGAGCCAGGCTGACTGGAAGGGTGACTTTCCCTGCCTTTGCTGCCACCTAGCACAGCGGGCTGAGCATGCCGAGGGCTTCCCGGGCTGCTCTTCACTAAGCTTCGTCCAAGGCAGAGAACTTCTCACCCACAAGAGGCTACATGAAAGAATTGATGTCCACATTTACTGTGTCTTTCAGCAAACAGGTCATTAATTTCAAATCAGGTTCTTGCTAATGCTGTGAGCACAAGCTTTGCTGCCATGATCACACCCAAGGTATACCTGCTGCTTTCTGCTGCTGTGTGACTGCTACATCTGCTCCCAGGACTTACTTTGTCAACCAAGTTGACCAGTTTATGGGAGGAAAAATCACTGAGAATGTCCCAAAACATGGAAAGATAAGCTTAAGTACATTGCTACCGTAAATAATTGTAATTGAACTCATGGTTTATTACAGATACTGTGCTCTCCTGCAGTTCATCACCCAACTATCTGATAGTTTTGAGCATGTTAGTCTTGTGCTAATTCTAAATTTCCTGTGTCTATAAAGACTGTAAGCAGACTGATCCTTTCAATATGGACCTAATTTAATTTTTAACATCCCTGACTAGATGGGCTCTAGCTGCTGCTAGTAGTTCCTCTGTATCTTCACCAGCATTGACCCTACTTTATTCCTCTGTTAGCTTTGTGCACTCTTCTACCAGGCCAGTGGATCCATCACTGCAGTGAAATGAATGTAGTTTCTCTTCCCTAGGTATAGTTTCTCACTCTTGTAATGAGACAAGAGGCACCATGACCAGCCTTAGTTCAGCCACACTCTGCAAACCAGCTATTTCACAACTTGTAGTTAAATGAAAATAAGAGGGAGTCTTCTTCAGACTGAGTGAACATCGTTACACAACTCAGCCTTTCTGTATTTCACATTTATCCCTTCTGGTCTTTTTTTCTCATCTGATGATTTGTAACTCTTCCAAGATTCTCCCTTTAAGGCATTTTCCTTTTGTATGCATTTCTTCATTTATTTTAAATGCCCATTTGTCTCTGATATTTGTTTTTGTGTTTTCCTTTGGGGATTTGTTTTGCTTTGGGCTCTGCTTGCCATCTGTTATGTTTGAGACTACATTTCAAGTGCTGTCACCTCGTCATGCTGACTTTGATTCCAGCTGACTGTGTTGGTGCAGCAGTTGTGAGGAGCTCAGTGGTTATGTTACAGGTAACATTTTGTGACATTTTGTCAGAGATCTGGTGTCCTGAGGAATGTTCTAACAATGGCCTGATGAAAGCAGGAAAATTAACCCCTCTCTCAACCTCCCTGTCTGTCAGTGTTTTGTTAGGTACGCTGTGCCATCTTCTGCCTAAAGTTTCACCCCAGCATCTGCTGTGCTGACTTGGAATTTCTGTGACTTCTGTATGTGATTTCACCTAGCCCATATTTTAAAATCTAGAAAAAACCCAACCCAAAACAAGGAAACGCTCCCTTAGCTGTTCCATAATATCCTAGAGCATTCGCCATTTCCCAAGAACATAAATAATTGCCATGTGCTTAAACTCTGCTCTAGTATAAATCATATAGCATGTTTTAATGACCTCCTTTAATGACACCTCCAAATATCTTATCCATATGAGCAGCACACACAGTGCAGTGTGCACTCTATTTGTAAAGCAAAAGTGAGCTTGAAACTTCTGTTCCATTACATGGCTTAAAGGCAGAAATGGGTTGCTTTGCCTCCTGTGAGAAGCACTGGTGCTCACACAGGGGTTACAGCTCTCCCCTCTCTGCCCCAGCTGATGGCAGGCAGGGCATTACAGGCCATAAGGAATAATTATGCCCCATGGTTATATCTTTCTTTAAAGTGGCATCAACTCCTATGTGTAACTAATCATGAATCAAGCTTAGCCTTCAGATGGGTTTTTGGTTACATATCTGACTTATCTCATATTGAAAGTTATAATTATGCAGCTTCATTCTATTTATGTAGTTACCAGTTTCTTACATTTGATCCCACCACCTGATGCTAAACTGTTACTCTGTGCTGGTAGTATGCAAGTAGGACATGAGAAATCTCAGTTTTAAATTTAACTTTTTCAACATTGTTTTGAATACAGATCTCCTAAAACCATTGCTTTAATTAACTTTCTTGCATAGATAATTCATTTTTACCAGCAGCCTATGCTACAGGATGTTTCTGACTGTGCACAGAGATAATATACTCTTTTTATTTCTGCCTGAAGCAGAATTAAAATAGGAAGCGAAGTTTTGGTTGCACTTGTATCCTTTCGAGTAGTTTTTTTGTGTGCACATGTGCAACCTCTTTTGAGATTATAGTTCTTATATTTCCTAAAGGAAGACCCAGAAAAAAGAGGGCAGCCTTCGAGAAAAACAAAATAATCTTGGAAGAACATAAAAGTCTTGGGTTCATTACAGTTTGCCTTGAAGACTTTATCTGACATTTCTCTGAAACCTGAGTTATCAGAAGCAGTCATTTGCTCTGCATTATCTCCTACCTCGATTCAAAGGAAGTACTAAAGCGGTGCCTTTTGAATCCGGGCAGGAAGACCGGCCCGGGGGAGCTGCTCTGCCTCTTGTGAAGGCAGCTGGCTCGGGGGAAGAAAGCCGAGGAGCTTCTAGGCTCAGGATCTCTCTGTTATTTATCTTCAACTGCCTGGGACAAATATACAAAGACCCTGTGGCTAGGTGTGGAGGCATGAGTGCACAGATCAAACTGTGCAGCAGGAGGAAGCAGAGCCAGCAAGGACACACAGCTGGACAGACGTGGTAGGGAGGGTGAGCACTGGAGCTGGGCACCGGGTCCTGCTGCCTTGCCAGAGCTGAGCTGCTACCAGTGGCAGGGCAGTGCTCCTTGTTCTGTCACTTTCCAGGTCCCATGTGTCTGGTTTTTAAGCAGAGGCTGCAAAGAGGACTTTTTCATACTGGCTTTTTCAGTCCACATCAGGCTGCAAGAGCAAGCGGCTCGCTGTGTGCCAGCTCGCATTGCTGCTGGCTCGGGCAGCGCACGGCTCCAGTCTGAGCTCTTCCTTCTGAGCTGTCAGGACACGGATGCAGCATCTGGTGTGAGTGCTCAGAGGTGCTCAGCTAGTGTTCAAAGGAATCATCTCTGCTTGAGCAATATGGGTTTCCACTTGTGCCGAGGCAGCAATGCTTTTAAATTCCCTATGCCCTTATTGTTCCTGACACCAGAAACACTAACTGCAAACTTACTTAGAGCCAATATGCTTGGGGGGAAAAAAATGAAAAAACAGAGGCCAAAGTGTTAGCAAACCTTTTCACACTGCAAGCTTCCTCATTCAAAGATCCTTCCTTCCTTCCCTTGCCCTCAGATGCCAGCAAAGGAGATGCAATGTTTGAGGTTTTCCATGGTATGTGTTATGGCATTTGTGTGAACTCAGCAGACTTAACTCCATGAGGTGGGCAAGGCAGGGAGTTCTGCTTTCAGGCTGGCCAGGATAAACACCCTAAAGAACTGGGCATATATAAAAATTTTCCTTTCCTCTTACAAAGGGGAATAACTGCACTATCTAAGCCATCATAGAATATCCTGAGTTGGAAGTAACCCACAAGACCATCAGCTCCAACTCCCTGACCCACACAGCACCATCCTCAAAAGTCACACCATGTGCCTGAGAGCATTGTCCAAAAGCTTCTTGAACTCTGTCAGGCTTTGGGGCTGTGACCACTTCCCTGAGGAGCCTGTTCCTGTGCCCAACCACCCTCTGGGTGAAGAACCTTTTCCTAATGTCCAACCTAAACCTTCCGTGACACAATTTCAGGCCATTCCCTGTCACTGGTCACCAGAAAGAAGAGATTGATCCCTAGCTCTCTGCTTTCCCTCATGAGGAAGTTGTAGACTGCAATGAGGTCTCCCCTCAGTCTCCTCTTTTCCAGGCTGAACAAACCAAGTGATCCCAGCTATTTCTCGTACATCTTGCATTTTGACAGCTTTTCTAACTTCAGACAATCTGCCTAGCTATGTAATGTCTGTGCTAATGGTAGCTAAAGTTGGTGATTTTATATTAGGATGGTTATAATGGGGCAGCACTCTCACAAAACAAAAATGTAGGTAATGAAGGAGGGGGAAAAACCAGCCCAGCAACCTATACAGAATCAAATATTTCCATTCCAGATACCCTGTTGTTACAGAAATGGATTCTTAGAGAAATAAACCTTCAGCTTTTCTGCTAAAATGTAAGGTAAAGCCAGCACACGCACAGAGCAGTATGGGATGCCAGGAAGGGAAATTTGGGTCATGGGCATATGAATTACCTGGAGCCAGTGATGTTTTCTTCATTTGACTTACTAATTTATTTCATGCAGCTGCCAACACTTGCTGCACCTCCTAAAATTGACTTCGCCCCACCCCAGCAGTGGCACATTTATATTGGGCTGAATCACCACCACCTTCTCCAACACATCCTGCCTGAGCTCAGCCAAACATCTTTTCCTCTCTCCAGTTGCAAAACAGTAGCTGCTCCCAGCAGTTGAGTATTAAATCTGATTAAATGTGATAGAAGCAGGCCCTCATTCTGTCCCAAAAGAGCTGATACTACAGGCTCACGTGTTTTCCTTTGACTGCCTGTCTCTGCTGCTGTCTCTTGCCTGGCACACTGCCTGGAAAGGAGGAGGGACTGTTGAAACAGGACAGCTTGCCAAAGAAATCAAGCTTCTTTGGAAGAAAAGCCCCAGTATGAAAATTTCAGTCTTTTTTGGGACATCCCCTTTCTACAGGTGAAATATAATTTGTGTGTGAGAATACCAGGTTCCTTCATTGTGAAACCTGTTAGTCCTTTGTGGGTTTTTTTCTCTGGAGTGCAGGAATATCTTGATATATATAATATAAAAAATAATTTTTGAGGTGGAAAAATTATTCAGAAACCTGAGTGTTTCTGGCTTTATTTGCCCCAATGTGAGCATGCTGTTAACACAGGTGCTGTCTCCTACTTTTGACATTGAAAATGGGGCCCAAATCCTCAGAGATGGACAAGTTCATAATTGACTAAAACTTCCTATAGACTTAGTTCCAACAATTGCAGAGATCTGCATTAAAATTAGGAGCTTGGGCTACAGAAATAATTATTTTCTTGTGATCTATTTTTGCTGCATGGTTTGAAGGGACAATCTGTTAGAAATCAGTACATTACAGAAGCTGCTTGGTTCACCAGCTAATAAAAATTATTAAGTGTAATAATGACAAAGCAAGCAGAAGTGATAACATCTTGACATTTGCAAAGCCCAGTTGGATTGAATAATAGTGGTCTGCTATTTGCCTTGCAACAGCATCTGAAGTAGGTTCCATGCTCCCGTTTATACCAAAGAAACAGGGCATCACAAAAACACACATGTACACTTACCTGTGCTGCTGTGTAAAGTCAGACTGTATCTGGTCCTGGAGCCATTAATGTAAGATCCTATGAGTTAAGAAACTAAAGACAGATTGATGCATTCCAACAGATGAGATTTTTTTGGCTATCTTTTTAGGTCAGCTCTCTATTCTCATCCTTTCTTGAAGTGTGTTTTTGGGCCCTGGTGGGTGTTTAGCTGCCCACATGCAGCTAAACACTGACTCACCTTGCTGCAGACTGCAATAAAAGCCATCCTCCAAATTTAAATACTTGTCAAACTGTACATCCACTGGCTCACAAGGAGAGCTTTGCAAATGAAGCACTGGGTATGGAGTAACCCAAGCAACTTAAAAGTGGTTTCAGCACAGCTTCAGACCCTTTGCTGCACCAGAAGGGTGGAATAAATCACACAGTATACGTCTGTTGGTTCATTTATTACAGCTGCTGTGCAGAAAGCTTATTGCCTCCTAGAAATGGTATTTGTGCATACTGTAGGATGACAGAGAAGTACCAGAAGTTCTTTTTATACAAAGCTTCCTCTCTTGTTAGAAAAGCCACCTTCCCTTATCTAGTTTGCTTTCTGTAGGAATCTTAAGGAGGTGGTGGGATGTGCACAGACCCGAACTTAACCACATTAGCTCCTCAGTTGTAACATCCTGTGTCTGCCTGGCCACGCCTGAGCCAGTCCTGGGCTAAACAAGATATTCCAGGGCACGTGAGGCACTGGAAACAGGGTGGTTGGGTCAGCCAGGCTGCTGCCTCCTCCTCTGACTGCTCTGCAAAGGCAGCCCAGTGCAGCACAACACCACACACTGCCCCAGGCCAGGGGAACCACAGGCACTTGAGCTTGCTTCAGGTCCCTCCAAAGGCAAAGCTTTAATGGGATTTAAGCCTTGTCCTAAAGACCCTGGGTATCATGACAGGGAATGGCTGCAGGAAAGATTCTGGACTAAGACAAGTGGCAGAAAGAGGAACTGGGCAGCAAGCATGACTACTAGCTTGCTTTTGAGAGGAAACCACAAACTCGGAGGTGGGAATACCTGATGAGCAAGTCTAATACAGCATTGACTTCTAGATATCTTCCTTTCTATACTCCTGGGTTACACTTTGCTCCAAACAGGCCTTGAGGGCTGTTGAGGTCTTCTCCTGAGCCTGCTCCTCCAGGATAAGTGCCCCCACCACTGCTCAACTCAGATGGCAGCCTTGGTCATGGAAATGCCATCAAAGCTGCTAGGCTGTTGTGCTGGTGGCAGGTTTTGCAAAAAGAAGGAGCCAGGAAGTTTTAGTTCCATAAATGTGACTCAGGATTGCCTAGAATCAGGATTCCAAAACTAGTTTCGGGTTTGGGTGTGCTTGGTTCAGCTGTGAGACTTGGTTTATATTTTCATCAATGCCTTCAGAGACTGAGCCAAACTTCAGTCAGCCTTCTCCCTCAAGCTTGTTCTCACAAAGCCAGATCAAATACCAGAATAGCTGTCTGGAAAGTGGAAATCTATGGTAAAAAAACATTAACCAAGCAAGCCTGTAAATGCTGTGTCCACTAGTTAAGAAAATTAATCCACTGCACAATGAGCATAAGAAAATTAATTCATTTATAAAAGGATGCTTCAAAGGTTTTGGTGGATCTGTCAGGAGAGAATTTTTCATATGGTAGGGAGAAATCTGATCATTAAAGAAGTGTCTGGAGAGCTGGCATAAGAGATCAGAAATGTTACAGACATAAGAGATCAGAAATGTTTCTGGGTATCTTTGGTAGATTTCAAATAGGTCAGGGAATTTTAGGTTGGGTGTTAGGAAGAATTTCTTCACAGAAGGGGTGTTTGGGCATTGGAATGGGCTGTTCAGGGAGGTGGTGGAGTCACTGTCCCTGGAGGTGTTTAAGAAAAGACAGGACATAGCACTCGGTGCCATGGTCTAGTTGAACATGGTGGTGTTGGGTTATAGGTTGGACTGGATGACCTCAAATGTCTGTTCCAACCAAATGGATTCCATAATTCTGTAAAAGAGAACTAACAAATGTTCTTTGGGGTCTCCATTTCTGTTCCTCCTTAGGAAGTAACTGAAAGAAAAATAAGTTGCTCCTAGCCAAGTGTAGACCTAAGAAAACACTACTGAAAGAAACAGAAAAGCAAACCCATCTGGAATATATAATGATTAGCCCCACCTGCATTCCAATTAATCTGCCACAAATTCTGTGTAAAGATGACACAAAATTGTAAATTCCTACCCTCCCTGATGTTTGGTGCATTCTGCTTCTCATTAAAAGGAATTTGGTAAAACTGTTCCATTTCTTGACTTCTATCCTGTTAAACTTTCAAGGATCTTCTCAGAGTAATATGTGCTTTGTTGGAACTTCAGCATCTCATGTTTCCAGAGCATGCCATGGTTTTAGCTGGAAAACAAGAGCCAATGGTGATTTGATGAGCTGTGCTGCATTCACCCATTACTGGTACACACAGCAAGGAGTGGTGGGTGGCCTTTCTCTGGTGATGGCTGTAACACAAGACCCAGTGGAATAGGATCTGGTCTACAACAGCAGACTCAGCTCCATGGTGGGAAAAAGAAATATTGGGTCTGCTTTATATATGCAGCCTGATGTTAATTCCAAATGGCATCTCATCTTGTAATGTTTCACACACCGGCAAAAGCAAGAAGTGCTAGCGAACACTTCAGGTTTTGAGAAAATGCTCCCTACAGTTCAAAAGTTTGTTACATCTTTCTGATGAACTTTGTGACATAAAGAGATAATTCTAACCATTTAAAAATGTTTCAGGAAGCAACATATGGTATGCATGCAATGCATGCTGTGACAAAATTCAAGGTTGCAAGTGGCAAATCTGCAACCATCTGTGCAACACAAAATTACATTAAAAAAAAAAAAAAAAGCAGACAAGAAAATACTGCAAATAACCCATGATGAGAAAAGTATCACGGAATCACAGAATGGTTTGGGTTGGAGTAGGACCTTAAAGATCAGCCAGTTCCAATCACCCTGTCATGGGCAGGGACACCTTCCGCCAGACCAGGTTGCTCAAAGCCCCATCCAGACTGGCCTAGAACACTTCCAGGGATGAGGCCTCCACAACTTTGTTGGGTAACCTGTTCCAGTGCCTCACCACTCTCACAGTAAAGAATTTCTCCCTAATATCTAATCTAAACCTACTCTCTTTGGTTTAAAGCCATCCCCCCTTGTCCTGT
Source organism: Drymodes brunneopygia (assembly GCA_013400955.1). Lineage (NCBI taxonomy): Eukaryota > Metazoa > Chordata > Aves > Passeriformes > Petroicidae > Drymodes > Drymodes brunneopygia. Next base: position 207,032 of record VZTZ01021297.1, on the reverse strand, counting down.
CACTACATGGCCTTGTCAAAAGTCCCTCTCCAGCTTTCTTGTACCTCTCTTCAGGTCCTGGAAGGTGCTCCAATGCCCCTCTGGAGCCTTCTCTTCTCCAGACTGAACAACCCCAACTCCCTCAGCTTGCCTTCATACAAGAGATATTCCAGGCCCCTGCTTATCTTCAGAATTTTGACACTATAATTTCTTTTGACTACTACTGAGTTTTAAAAAAAAGGTGAAGAGAATAGTAAAGTGTCATCAGATTGTCTCTTGAAGCTTTAGCAGACACATTTTGGAGAATTATCTAACTTAACTCGTATTTTCAGTGCTACTAAGCTCATGTAGCAATTCCGCATTTACTTTTGGTACCGTAATTTTTTGATGCAAAAATAACACCAAGAAAAGCATCCCAGCGTCTATGATGGGCTTAATAGGGATTAAGCACTGTAGAGCTAAAACATTGCCATCATAGCTGTATCTTCTCCACAGAATAATAAATAGGATGAAGCAACATAATGCTATACTTGTACAGCAAACCCCATACCAGATGAGCCACACAGTTGTGTTGACAGTGCTGATTAACTGCTCTACCTTGCATTTGCAGAGATTAATTTCATGTGAAAGCATCCTAATAATAGATGTTCAGACTGAGCTCTGCTATTACACAACAGGACAGTAAATTGGCCAGTAGATTTGGGTCTTGCTGAGAGATAATGATGAATACCTGTCAGTACAGCAGTTGGTCTACTTCCAAACAGCCTAAAAATACATATCCTGCTTATGCTGCTCACATGGCGAAACGCGTAATATCTAGTGTATCTAAAGGCTAACCAGGCAATCAGTGGTCTAGTCTAACCCTGCCAAAATTCCCTTTGTATACCTCTGCCTGATGCACACTAAACCAAACCAGCTAAAAGGATGCCTGGTCTATAACTTTACTTGTGAGAGTGTCTATCCATGTCTGCCTCTTTTTCAATGAAACAAAGCAGGCGATCATTCACACCCCAGATATGTACAAAATAAACCTTACCAGACGGTATTTATGGCCTATTTTCTGTTGCAGAACTTTTAATTGAAGTGGTACTGCAGTGCTTGTAAAGGCCTTCTGCAGCACTGACTGCAACTATTAAAACTCAGACCTTATTGTTTATTTGACTTTTTTCCTTGATTCCACTGTTGTCTGAATTATTCTTCCTTCCATCCCTATTCAGACACTGTAAGGCAAGAAGGGGTAGGACATGCTGCTCAAAACCACCCAAGGTTCAGCAGTACAGGCCATGTATCATTCCATTTAGTTCAAACACAACACAACACAACACTTCAGAAGTCTGTTCCAGTTGTCAATTTTATTCGAAAGGTGTCTTCTATATATTTTTAATATATAGAAATAAATATGAAAGGCCTATACAAATATGAACACTTAGAAAGTACCAATACTGCCCTTCATTTTTTATACTGATCTTTCAATACTTAAAAGGGACAAAACTGCAGCAAATAGCCCACACGCTTAATAAAATAAATTTTACAAATTCTCTGATAACAATGACTGTTCATGTCTAACAGAACCTTTTAGATTGAGTTCTCTTCAACATATATGCAACCTCAACACCAAATATGTTCAGCTGCCTTTGAGATCTTCACAACATAGACTGATGTAAATTTTCTTTAAGATGGACAGTAAAAAATAGGTCATACTTAATTTATACTTGAAGGCAGGAATTTAGCATTATCGCTTTTAACGACATGCTGTGTTAACAGTATTTTTGAAACGCAGTCCAATAAATTAAAAAGAACACAATCTTGTCTTCAAGTAAAACCCAAATTATTTTTAAAACTTCAGAATGGGCATTTGCTTTTATATAACATGATTCTTCCCAAAGCTTAAAAAAATTAAAACCACGTAAAATGTTTTTGGTATAAAATAGTATCATATCATAAAGTAAGTAAACCTTTTGCTTCTTATAAGCCACATTTGATAGACAGTTTCCCAACAAGTGATACTTTTCTAACATAGGGCATCATCCACATGCACTTAGGCAATGTCACTAATTTACACATTTAAAAGAGCATGAAGCAAAGTATGTGCTTAAATGGTGAGAGGAATGACTACTCTATCAAATACAACTACACCTTCCAATGCTGGTTATTTGGTGGAGTTTTTTGGGGGGGATGTATTTTTTTGTAAGAAAAGGTCAAACCCCAACAATATTGAAAGGAGACCACATCATATAGCAAAAACCTCTTCTGTATTTTCTGAAGGAATTTGTTCTCATCCCAGAACTAAAAAGTTCCCTGATGTTAATTTAAGAACTGTAGATTAAAATTGCTGGAAATTAAAAGAAGTATTTCAGATATTTCCTATTTGGACAATAAAACCATAGGCTTTAGCTAGGAAAAAATGTAACAATATCATTTGCTATAAGTGCACAAAAGCCCAATCTTGCAACTCGCTCCTGTTGATTCAATTGTTTTCACTTAAGGAAAGGATACAGAACTTCCCTCTCCTTCATTATTTAACTTACATAAATAACTGTTTGAAGAATATATTTAACAGTTTACACACATACTAAATCTAAAGGGTATTTGGGAATGTCAGTCCTGTTTTTGAAAATAACTACTGCTTTTAAAGTGGTGTAACAATTTTCTCTTTCCATCAAAATAAAGATTTTTGAGCTCATGTTACTAAACAGTACTCTCATTTCTACTTCTTCATGTTTGAATGCTTGGCTCATTGTTTCAAAAGAGAATTTGTAGATTATTCACTGAGAAATAAATGGGACAAATCTCTACTCAAAGGCAGATATTCAACATGCCTTGGCTTGGAATAGCAGTTGTGTTGTAGGGTTCTCATTCACAGCATCAGTTTCCATAACAAGCCTCCTAGGATCACTGTAGTTCTCCAATCAATTTTCACTCCTCTGAACCCCTTCTGAGCTCACCCAGCAAAACTAGACACTTTGCAATACAGGTTTTGCAGGCATTGCTAGAGGTTCTGCAGGCCAAAAGTGGTGGACTGTTTCCCAGCAGAATGGGAGTAACAACCTCAGGAAAGTTTTCATACGTATTGTATGGCATGAATCTGGCCCACCAAACCTCCTTACAGTGATGAGAGTCAAGACAGTAAAACTCAAGTTCTGCAGAGAGTTTGACATTAAGGTTAAAGATCCATCATGGTGCGGATGGGAGACAATGCCAGACCAAAAGGAAGACAGATCGTATACATAAAGGCTTGCAGTGTTATTTGGACAAAAAAAAAACCCTAAAACAAACCCAGGATCAACAACCCAGATACTTCCAAGGTAGGAATGCATTTATCAAAAATTAAACTTTGCCCCATTATGAATGATTTGAAGTTTGGGCTTCTGAGCTTGATATTGGACAGGGGAAAGGGCAAGGGCAAGTGACTTCTATCTTAAATTATACAACAGTATCATTAGGACAGTATTTAAAATCTATTATTAGAGGAATGAATAATTTACAAATGTGACCTTAAGAATATTATAACTAAATAGTAGTTATAGCAGTTTAAGTTCAGAAGACCTTAATCTTCTTTCTTTTGTGTTTGAAATCGTTCCATTAAAGCCCTAAATATATTTCCTGGTATTTTCTGATGTTTGTCTATGAGACCTTGGATTGCTGCTTTTGTCTGTAGGGAAAGAGAAAAGGTTTTGGTCAGAAAAACTCATCTTTATACTGCTCATACAATAACACAATTTCTAGGTTCTTTTTCATACTTTCAAATACCACAGAACTACTGCAAGTTCAAAATACTGTTCTTCCATATTTAAGCCCACAGGATGTGACTGTGGCAACACTGCCATGAAACAGACCAACAAACTAGTATCTGTTATGTCTGACAGCGGTGTCCACAAGCTCTGTTAGTGATATGCAAAAGACAAATGACAACAGAGTAAATTTAGCAGCCTTCACTTTCACTCAAAAAACAAACAGGCTAAGGCATGCACAGCAGTTACTCTTATTATATAAAAGCTCTATAGGGAACATTCAAAAGCAGGGCCACGTGCAAAAGCTGTGGTGAGGACACACTTCCTATTTCTGCCTAGACAAGCACAGGCTAGTGAATTCTTAAGGCTAGAAACAAAAGAACAGAGAAGTATTTGCCTCTGTAAACCAGTGGTCAGCAAGGGCAGATGTTGGTAGAATGGTGCTTGTTGGAACAAGTTCCCACTGTTAATATGAAGTAAGTGATCAACTGTTAAGTCCTTGGAGAAGGACTTTATACATCTGGTCCTCCTAAGTGACTCTACAGATCTAGAATCTGTATGAGGTAAAAAATTTAAGCCAAATTTTTTTTCTCTATATAATGGGAAAATGCATACTGTGCCATAGGCCGAAACACAAGATACAACTTTAAAATCACTCTAGCTAGGATTTTAGGGAATTCGCATTCTAGGGGCCTTATCTAGCAGAATCAGAACTTAAGTCAGAAGTAAGTGAGGGCTGGCACAAATGAAAGATGCCAATGCATGTTTGAAAGTAATTTAAACACATTTTCTGCTGAAAGCCAGCAGTTCTGGAGTTCTGTCAGAGTGACCCCAGAAAAGAAACAACCCGTTTTCCATAACCAGGACCTAAGATAATGCAGACAAACATTTTAAGAGTCTTTTTGCAGAGACCTAATCATAGGGTAAACAGACAGAAACAAGTGAACTGACACCTGCATGGTCAAGAAAAGTCTCTCTCTCAAGTGAAACTTTTGAAATATTGTAAGTGACCATCTGTGGAGTTTTCAAAAATACCTATTTCAGCCCACTCTATCTCACTGCTCCACCACTGAACTGGTTCATGTCTTTGCACTGTGAAATCTATTAATAAACTGAATGTACACGAGGACCTGAAAATCCTTTCAATAAGGCATTTAAATTTGAATTAGAGGAACATTTATAAGTTAAATTGTTGGGTTGGAAGCAGGACAAAATAGAAATACGCTAGATAAAGCAGTGAAATTATTTACCTTTTTTTTTAATTGTATGTAATTGAAACAGTTTGTGAACATAGATTTGCTATGCTTGAAGGGCTTCCTCAGTATCTTTCTGAAAACACCAGGAAGCAGAATGCCTCCTCTTAGGTGAAGTGCTTCTCTCTATCAACCCAGAGCTGTCTTATTTGACTGAACTTCAGTCTTTAAAGCAAGTTGTTTCTCAAAGCAAATAATGGGTGCAATTAACTTTAAAAGACCTAGAACATCTGCAAGTTTTAGTAATAAAAAGGTAGTATTTAAGAAGGACATTCAGAGTTAGGCAAGTACAAAACTTACCATGATTCCACCGATTTCTATAGCTGGCTCCTAGACAGGAATCACTTGACAAGACTATTGCAGTGGTTTTTATCAGAACATTCAATATTTTCAATTTATATATATAGATATCTATCTTACCTTTGCAGCTAGCTCCTCAGCAGTCATGTTTGGTTCATATGGAATGGGTTCTCCAATAAACGTCCGTAGCTTGACTGGAAACCCCCCGTACAGAGGAACTACTGGCAACCTAATACGCTCATATAGTGACCTAAGTATTTCTAATGTGACAAAATGTAGTGGAAAGCAGGAGAAAGAAAGGTGGGGAAGGGAGAAGGGAAGTGGGGGAACGTAAAGGAGGGAAGAGAGAGAGAGAAAGAGAGAGAGACTGAGATTATTCTGTAAAGCTTTTTTCCCCACTATATCTTAACATTGAAACTGGTTTGCAAAATAATCTAGCCCCCAACCCAGACTCTCATACAATGTCTCACTTCAAGTGCTATCCTACCTTGACTTTAATTTCCTAAAAGCTGCATTAATGCTTATATCAGATTTGTTTGTACCCTAACTTGGTGTGAAATCTTTCCTTCAAAGAGCAGCTGAAACGAGAAGGAAGAAGAGGTGGGAAATTCAATAGTTGCCTCTCTGGAGAGGAAGGGAATGCTACGCAATACAGGTTACAGGTTCAGCTCATTTGACAGGTTAGCATTAGAAACTAGTATTGGAAGACTGCACTGTTCAGTCCCACTAAGATCTAGAGGATCAGAACTAGCCTTATCTGCCCAAATGTCAGTCATGCTAACATAATGAATTGCTCTTTCAGATCACACACTGGTTGCAGTTCAACAGCATAAGGAGAGAAAAAACAGGTATTTCAATCAGCTCTGGGAGGACACATTCATCCCCACATGCCACCTTCTAAGCATTTATTCCAAACATACCCAGGAGAGATTCTTTGAAAAATGTGCCCTAATATTATCTTTCTCAATTTCAGACAAGAAACTCCATTAACTGGGGTGTTGGCATAAAAAAATCCTTACTGATCAAGATGTGGAATTTTCTGTCAACAACCTCTAAAAACAAAGACAAAACTACTGAAACTGGAGTAACACCTCCAGTGATCAAGAGACTTACATTCCTCTAGCAACTCTGCTGTAGAATGCAAGTAGCATAAATGATTTTGGCTTCCACTTCTTCTGTTTGGGATTCTCCTGAACATAGCAACAATTAATTGCTGTTTATTTTCATACAGCATGACAAATATGTGAATTATTCTAGCTTCTGCATCTGATGCCTTGGCTTTCTCCTTGCAATATATAGCTCTTAAACTGAGGGGGAGAGAAACGGAACTGTGTTGTCCTGCAGCCCTCTGATGAAGGTGATGATGCCACGCTTGAGGCAGAACACATGGTGTGGAGACTTATTCAGGCCCCTCTGCTAGACAGTAACTAAGAGAATGTAAAAAAGAGGGAGTTTAACACTAGCAAATGAGCAGAGATGTGGGCATCTAATAATCCCAGAGATGGACCCTCCAGACAAAGACCCATCTGTTCATGTTCTGGCTGCAAGTTCCATAGAAATAAGGAAGGAGAGATGCCAAAATCAAACTTTTGTGAGGAACCACAGGTCTAGTGCAGAATAGAAAAGCAACCAGAGATTAAATGTACTTCAAACCATTCAAACTTTAAGTACAGGTAGAGGTGTAAGCACAGAGCTTTAGGAGAACAGGAGTTATGCGTCAGTTGCAAACCTGTTCACTTTGCTTCTTAACAGAGCAGAAAACCTAGGGTTGGCCTAGCAGATATAAGCAGAGAAAAAAGTGCTTTAAATCTTCCTGCCTTTTTCTGGTTCCTTTTTTCTTTCTTCTACTGCTTTTGTAAAAGGACACTGTCATGTGGAAAATAACTTAGATGAGCCAATACCACATCTCATACTGATATTAAATCCTAACAATATCTCTGAACTCTACCAGAGAGCAAATGTCAAGAAACAAGGCTGTGTTAAATCTCAAACTTATATGAGGATTATTTCGACAGAGGTAGGCTAAACACATATGGAAAAATAAACTACAGAAAAATAGAAAATATCTTACTTATTCCTCCTAATGTCCTAATGCCTTCTCGAACATTTTGTGTAAACATAGGAATGATGGGCTAGGAGGGAAAAAAAATAATTAAGAATTTAAGGAAGATAGCACTAGCTAAAAAACTTCTACCTCGCTTAAACTCAACAAGCAAATTAATTTCAGAAGTGTTTCTCAGACAAGGATATATAGAGAGCAAAACAAGTGTTTTGAAGTTCTTCTGTGACCTTCTGCCATGAGGTTTCCAACTGGAGAACACAACAAGATTTCAGTGAGTCACTGTTTCAGCAAGTCTGTTTTCTTAGAGCAGTCCAGAATTTCAGAACCCATGGAGCATTTAGGCGTCTCTCCCCCCATCTAGCAGTGTTTGCACAGTTGTGACTTAAGTGCTTAAACCTCTTACCTAATTTGTAGTTATGCTCAAAGGGAAGGATTCACAGGATTGGGACACTAAACTTGTCTGATTCCTCTCTGCTATGCTGAAGGTTTTGCTTCACACTTGATGTGTCATATTCAATACATGTCCATGACTTATTTCTGCTGATGAGTACTTGGAATGGTGTTGAATATTTCAAGTTTTTATTGCTGTTTTTGAAATTGCGAACAGCTGTCATGATTTATGGGAACTGTGAGGGGGTCAGCTACTATATAAAGTTTTCTGATATCATTTTACAGTATGTGCCCACTGTACACAGCATCATCAGAAATACAGAACTCTTCATGGGATTTTCATGAACTCAAATTCTTTTAAACTTTTTAAAGACAAGCATGGAGATGAGCTAGCATATGTAACTTTTCAGATATGCATCAAGTTGGGTTTTTTTTGAGAGAAAAAAAAGTTCATAAATCATTGCAGCGAATAAAAAGAAGTGCAGTTGCCTAAACTGAATGCATACAAATATCTTTATTTTAGAACAATCTTATTTGGAACATCTTACTTTTGACATAGAAATAGAATATTTTTGTTTTTATGACAAATTCTGGCAAAAAAAGGCTGAAATAAGACAACTTCAACAAGCTGAAGGACCCAGTTTTAGACACATTTTTCTGATGTTTCAGACACAGTCGTCTTTCCATGAGGAGTTCTGCTTATGATTCAAGGTGACTTAAAAGTTCATATTTAATCTAAATAAAGATGTTTTTCCCACTTTCAGCCTGCCTCTGACACTTCCTATTTTACTGCATCTCTCTGGGTTTTTTTTAGGGGGGATGAAGCTACAAGACCCTTGTGAGTGCATAAAGGGAACCAAACACACGTCCAATAAAATAAATGTAACTAGTACAATCATAGTTGAATCTCAAGTATGGCCTTTCCCATGCTATTACAATACTTTAGCAAAATCTCAACCTGTTGAAAACACCTGTTTAGACAGTGTTATTTTCTTTGTGAGAAAAGTGATGCACACTTAAGTCTTAGAAGTATTCTATTTCTGTATAAAATCCAGAGATTTAACCAATCTGTCTTTGACAGTAACTAAATATAAAACTCCTGGTGTGAGACTTTTAAATTAGGTATGTGTAGATCCATGGACACATGCACACATCTTTCAAGTACAAATATAGAATGAGACGGACTCTGAAACAATTACTAAAATAGTTACAATTCAAATATATCACAGACTGTTGTGCCTTAACAGTTGGTCCCCTATGAATAACTACCTGCCTGGTAACCAAGCCCAGTGCTGTACATTAGAACTGCAGTGACCAGCCCTGGACATCCCTCACTACCATAAAATGCCAATACAGTACATAATGCCAGTGAGTCTATACCCTGCAGGGTCACACTACACTTCAGTGACAGAAGAAACAGAAACATTGAGTTAGACTCCATGATCCTGATGGTCCCTCCCAACTCAGCATATGCTGTCTCTCTGATATGTAGGGTTGTTTCCCAACCATGCTGGTCAGGGAGGGCTAAGCCATCACAATACTAACCAGGTATATGTAAAACGTCCTCTATTTCATCTTTCATTCTTTTAAACTCTGGATTTCCTGACCACACTATTCTCAGCTGATTCTAAAGCCTTCTTATCTACCAAAAGCCACAAAAAGAGTCTTGAAATACAGTTGTTAGAGCAAGTAGACCATACTCATGACAGTCAGAAATCTAACATCAAATATATGATAATCAAAACAGCTTTCTCTGAAAGAAAGTACTAATAACTTGGCTTTCTTTGCTTCTCTTCCATGATGTGTGATACTCACCACTTTTGCATCAATGGCCACCTGAGCAAAGCCCTTCCGATCACTCCACAGAATAGTATACATTTCATCACTAAAGAGTGCTTCCCGAACTCCCCCTGGGGCAATGGCTAACAGATGGCCCTTCTCCAGAGTCCTGACACAAGCTTCTTTTGGTCCATGTATAACTCCGAGTACCTCAAGTAGTATCTTAAAACCTGTAGGGTAAGATAATATTAATTCAGAAAACATTAATTCATATGATCATTGAGTACAGATTCCCATCACGGAACACAATGGCTAAAACGTACTTGTCTAATAAGCTGTAGCTCCAAGTCCCCAAGAGTGACTGAAGCATTAAGTCCAACTTACAGAGTTTGGTCTGCAAAGTTGAAGATTTAGGGGTTTCAGTGGCTTTTTGTCATAGTAAAGTCAGGTGTTATCCCACAGTAAGGACTAAACTGAAAAAGAACTGTCAAGCACGCTGTGACATCTTTCACATGTCCCTTCAAACAAGTTGTCTGACTCAAGGGCACTGGCTCCTTGCTCGAGCTCTACTGTTCAAACATAGCATAGTCCAAATAGAGAGCAACGAGAAGCAATACCAGGAAATTCTTGTGGTTTTGTTTTGTGAACTTTGACAAAGAACAGTAGTGCGTAAGAAGGAGAATGACAAAGAACGTGCACCATTCTCTGCATTATGGATCACTGCAGCAATTGATTTAGGTTCAGTCTGTGAGTACCTGGATTGCATTTCATACAGAGAGGCATCTGGTAAGCCTCAACTGGGTACACTCACCTTCTCTCAATATTATAACTGAAATTTTTGACCTAAGGTTAAACAAACCCCTCATATCACCTTGAATTTGACATGTCATTCTGACATTCTGTCGTGCTCTTCAAGAAACAGCAGAACATCAAAAATTTGCTACAAGCATCAAAAGGAACGTATCTGATCAATTTAGACAACTAGTCTAGTGTTAGAGGACGTAACTAGCACAAACCTCTGTTTGCAGGAAATAAGTCCTGTTCAGTTGGTGCAATGAATTTTAAATTTATACAGTATTTATGAGTAGTACATACCAAAATAGTAACTTCGGATGACTGAGCAGTAAGAGAAATATTACTTCTCTTTCTTGAAGTTTCCCACTGAAGTAAACAAGCTTATCAGCCATAGACAAGGACAAAGAACTGATCTAGTCAAGTTTGCCTCAATAACAAATGAATAGCTGTGACTATAAACATACAGTTGTTACATACACACATATGCTGTTAAAGGAGAGCCCAAACAAGAAGACAGAAGTCTGTCTTCTCTTACAGCTTGCATAAACTAAGGGCTTGGGAAGAAAAGCATGAGGCAACACATTATTAGTTTATTCTTAACTAAACTCCAATCTCTAACTAGTCTTTGTAGCTGGGGTGAGTATAATTACTCCCAACTCATCTCTACACCCAATCAGGATCTGTCTGTACACATGGCAACAGAACACAAGCTGCATTACACCTGTCTCATATTTTGCTGTGCCTGCCTCACAGTGCCTGCTGATGACACTCAGTCTTCATCTAGTAGCATTTGCATGGAGGAACACCTGAAATAGAGTTTACCTAATGGAAATTAATTTCTTTCAGGTGCTTTTTTTGTGGGATTTTCAATGGCTGATTTTTACAATGTTTGACATTCCCAAACTAATTAATTAAAGTTCTCTGGAATGTACCTGGTGGTAAAAAGCTGCCGGTCTCTAAGTCCTTTCTGTCAGTGAGCTCAGGAGACAGACAAAACAGTCATGAAAAGGGTTGAGATGAGCAGGAAAAAAGACTCCAAGGAAGCAAAAACTGTGACAACACCCTTTCTGCCTTGGAGACACTCAGGAAGGGGTGAGGGGGAGGATGTGTGTGACAAAGGAACACCATGAGTCTGTCCAGTTCATATATCAGTAAGAAAATAACAGAATATTGACAGAATACATACAAAAAACTTTACTACAGAATAGTTGTCCAGGGAGGTTTCAAGTCTTCACAGAATTTCCCAGCTATATTTCCTCCCTTGACTTTTAGTATCAGCTTTATCTTCTGAGCTGTACTTCACAGCCTTGCCAGCAGATTACACACTACTATCAATATCTCTGCTTCAGTACCAAAGAAGAACCTGGCTCCCTTAAAGCAGCTGAGAGATAGAATCTGACACAGTGGCCCTGAAAGGACAGCCCAGGGTACCTGTGTCCAAGGCAAAGGTCACCACAAAATTAGAAGAAACACTGGGGTAAGTACCAGGTAGCACTGCATGAAAGGGACCAAGAATCTGTTTTTCCATTTTAAACAACAAAACAACTGTCAAAATTATCTAAACACCATGTTTCAGCCACGCAGAACATGTTCTTCCAGACACCAAGAATTTCAGACTTAATTTTATTCCATAGTTCAACCTGAACTCTGCCTTTTGCCCCAACATACTCTTCTCCTATTTTCCACAAGACTGTATTGGCAGAAATGTTTGAAAACTCTTTGGAGAGTACCCAGTAAGGCATGTAAAACTGCTCTCAATTTGTGCACTATGTACATTTCTCTATCTTGGTCCCAATGATTGTAACATCAGGGCTGTCAGCTACCGGGTAGCAGGATAGCAAGGATGTCATCATTTTCCCATGCTTTAGGACCCCAGACAGAGAGGAACCATTTAGACCATTGAATCCAACCTTCCACAGTTGTAGGTAATCACACACGAATATCTGCAGAGCATCTAGTCCACAAGATGCTTTGCAACGCCTTGTGTGTATAACAGACAAGAAGCCAAAGCTCCTTCCCTCTGGACTATTACAGGAAAGGGACTGTCTTACTTACACAAAATAGCAGGCAACCTTTTAAAGAGGGCTCCCAGATGACTTTAGGAAGCAAAAATGGTCCATACTATAGCAGAGGATACTGGAGAAGAACACAAGTGAAATCTCAGTCCTCTCTGAATGCTTTGGGAAAAGGCTTTCTCCTAAACTTAGAGAAGTAAATGTATTTCTGAGCACTACACAGCTAAGAGTCTAAAGGAACCAAAAACCTGGAATACTGGGGTTGTTTTTCCCTGTGGCTAACCTCTTGTAAGAAAAGAACGAAAAAAAAGAATTCACATAACTGTATTTCATATCCTTCTCCAAAATGCAAGCAAGAAAAGCATACTTAATACTGACACAATTCTGGCACATCAATGTGTGTCTAACCGACTCCCCAAACGCACCGCCACCCCTTCCCATTTCCCCTGCATTAGGCATATTAACTTTTGGTTAAAACATCTTCTGAAAAGGCATCCAATTTAACCTGAACATTTAATCAAGATCAGACAGCCTTAGTATTAGGCTAAAATTACACAGTCTTTCTGGTTTGACTCAAAAGGGAAGCAGAATCTACCTGAGTTGCCAGTCATAGATTACTGTGCTTATTTTGAAACAAGCCGTAACATTTTCTGGGTTCTTTGGACTTGTCTCCCGGAACAACCTTAATTCCTCCACAGAAACAGAGAATTATGTAAATTAGAAGGAAGCTCTGGAGGTCATCCAGTCCAGCCTCCCACACAAAGCGGGTTCAACTAGATCAGGCTATTCAGAGCCTCACCCAGCGGGGTTTTGAAAGTCGGCAGGGATGGAGATTCCCCAACTTGTCTAAGCAATCTGTTCAGGTGTCTGATCAGTCTCAGGGTAAAATACCTTTCCACATATCTAATGAAAATTTCCTGTGTTGCAACTTGTCTCTGTTGCTTCTCAATCTATCGCTGTGCACCTGTGAGAAGAGTCTGGCCCCCTCTTCTCCCCATCCTCCCACTAGGTCGCTGAAGACAACAATAGCATCTTTCCCCGGCCTTATCTGGTACAGACCAAACAAATCCAGTTCTCTCAACCTCTCCTTGTACACTGTATGGTCCAGACCCCCATCACCCACTGAACATGCTCCAGTGTGTCAGTGTGCCCTGTACCAGGGAGTCCAAAACTGGACACCATATTGCGAGATGTGCTTGCACATGTGCCATGCCAAGGGAAAAAACTCAACTCAGTGACTACATTCATGCTAAAAAAAGCTCACTGTGCAGTTCATCTTTGCTGTAAGGGCACACTGCAGACTCACATTCAACTTATTGTCCACTAGAATCCTAAGTCCATTCTTGCAAAGCCCCCTTTTATCCAGAGTACCGTTGCACAGAATTACTCCATCCCAGATGCAGAGCTCAACATTTGCTTTTGCTGAACTTCATAATATTTCTCCCAGTTTACTTCTATGAAGTCACTCTAAGAACAAGCTTTAATGCCCAGTATATCAACAGCTCCCCCAGTTTGGTATCATCAGTGAATTTCCTGTGCATGCTCCAGGCCCTCATTCAGGGTACTATTAAAACACTAAGCAGCAGTGGTCCCAGTGTCAAACCCTGGGGAATGACTGTAGCTGTTAGCAAGGTGTTGTACTGCTGAAACCAATTCAAAATCAGCCATTCAGCAGGATGTTTCTGCAATGCTACTGAACGATATTTGGGGGACTCGTCAGTATACTCACACTTCGAGTCTTATTTTAAAGCAGAAAAGGAGTAAAACATAATGCCCCATTTGATATACAACCGTGTCTATACAGACACAATATGGAGCCAAATGTGCATTTTATATTAGTATTACGTTATATGAGTAATCTTGTGCAAAAAATTTGATAACCAACCAACAAATGAATCTGTTGGCAAAAGCAATTGCAGAGGCAAAGCCATACTGTGATCAGTATGAAAAAGTTCTTTTCAGGGACTAAGGTTGAAATAAATCTATATCGACAAAAAGACAGTTTTCTTATATGAGTTGGTTCCACTAAAAGCACCAGTACACTACAGAATGCTCCTTGTAATTCATTTTGTGAACTGACAGGACTGAACAAATCACAAACTGAACTTGGAAAAGAAAGTGGGTACTACTGTGTTTCACACAGACAAAAAGCAAACCTCTCACGTAACTGATCTCACCAAGTAGCAGTGCATTTCACTAGGCTGTCCAGTCAAAATCTTGTCCTAAACATCTTTTTCATTTTCTACCTGCTTCACCTCATGTTTCACATAAACATGTTGAACACTTCTCCAGTTTTCCTCCAAAACAGATTCTACTCGAAACAGTCTTCCTGGGGACAGGTTCCACTGCCCGCCATCTTCAACTGGATAAGAGTTGGAACTCTTGAATAAGAAAATACATTGTCTCTCCAGACTAGTATTCTTAACTTATAGGGCATTTGTTCTAAACAGTTTAATTCTTAATCAGTTCACACCACTTATTCTGCCTATATTAACGAAAAAGAAACATCTTTTTGAAGTCTTTGCTAATGATTAATACAGAGAACACTGCTTCTCCTATGATCTCCTTCTCTTTGTTTCTAAACACCCTAGAGTCATTGGAAGGTGCTGCCCAGACAGGACCATGTCCCATTCTTGCATGGGGCCAGTCTCATTCTTGTTTTTAAAGAACATGTTCCATTCAAAACTTCCACTAAATTTGTCTGAAAGTCTGTTCTAAAAGCTGTGTTCCTGCAACACAATTTTTATTAACTACATGATTAAAAAATCAAAATAAGAATTCGAAAACCGTTTGTTTATAATGAAGTACGTTACCTGGCAATCTAAAGACAAAATGATCAGCTACTACTCTGCAGTTCCTCTTCTTCATTATATGAAGTCTAGCTGAGAAATAGACATAGTCAACAGGAGTAGCTCCATGATAAAACACAACAAGTCCTGGTCCTGAAGGAATATTTTCGACACCATGAAGCTCATAACCTGTTAGGAGTTAAAAGGGTAAGAGCTGTTAAATTTTTATACAATTCTATCCCAAAGAAACTAACTTGCAGCAAGCTGGCAAACTGAAAACAACATGGATTGAGAAGTGGCAAGAGCCAAGTGACTGCTAATAAGTCAAGAGGTAACTTGCAGCATCTACAGGAAATACAAGTTGCCTCACAGAGAATACAAGTTTCATTTAAGACACCACACTTTGAGAAAGAGTAAAAAACCTCAACATTAAAACAGAACACCCAGTCTCACTATCTTGAACTGTATAATTTATCCCTATTTTTTCAGTTCACTGTTTTCAAGGCTGCAAAGTCCTCTGAATCAATCATTCAAGAGAAATCGAAATACGGATTGCAGTGGTGAAACAACTATTTCAAGCCATTATTAATCTTTTGAAGTTCATTGCCACCAGTGACTGTTTCAGATGGTTTGACATGACAGCACCCATTCACATGTTTCCTTTTACTGAAGGATATGAAGCTTATCTTTGCTACTTCTCTCCAAGTTATACCTGTTCCAGTTTTCCATCATTGTACTAAAAGCTAGCTGGGACTTTACATACTTAGCTGAAAAATACATAAACACACGAAAGTTTCTTACTGACATCACATTTCTATTCAAGTTACAGAGCAGAATATATTTAATTAACACAAAATGCCAAAATGCATCAGTATAGAACATACTCAGTTAACATCCAGTAGCATAGTTACAGTATCTTCTCAACCAAAGCCTGTCACTTCTTCCAAAGTTAATCAGGTCTGCAATTCCCATCCCATTAATTCAATTCTGAAGGTACCCTTGGCTCTTCTCCTTCTATTTTACTTTGTATACCTGTGGAGCTGCATGACGTTGCTAGTGTATTATCTTCCCCATCCCAAGGGACCACTAACTGTGCTCCATGCCAGCCACCTAACACACATGGCTTTGGCATAATACACGTAAAGTTAGAGGTATCAATCACCAGGTTTGGGGTTTTTTGGTTGTGGGGTTAGTTTTTTCTTTTTTTTCCTTTTTCTTTTTTTTCCTTTTTCTTTTTTTTCCTTTTTAATGCTGTTAGATTTCAGGATAGAAAGTTCTTTTTATGATATCCTGATTAATCAAGCAGGAGGAAAAAATAACTGGAAAACACTTCATTCTTTAGCAAGACAAGTGTATGGATAAGAGGGAAGCAGCTGGCAGGGCAGAAAAAAGTCACAGCTGGCAATGAGGGACCGGATAAGAATCTTCTTGCACAAATAAAATGTCAGACCTTATAAAAAGAAAAAGTTACTAAGGATTAAAAGAGTAAAGGCCTTAAAAAATAATTTTCTTGTGAAAAAAAAAGAAGTAAATAGCTTTTTACTGTGAAGGGAGCATTTTAAGCTTTTTGATGTAGCTGTTGATTTTGATGTAGTGTACTTTCCTAGATTTGAAAGTTACATCTTAGTCTTACAAAGCCTATCTGATACAGCTGCTGCACCATCTGGTTATCAATGCCTGGAACACCCGCTTCCCTTTGACTAGAGAACAAATAGAGATGATTTTCAAGAAGGATTTATTCTTTATGTAAATTGTTCTTAAGTATCTCTTTCTCCTTTAGCTGCCTCTAGACTGAATGGGTCTGAAAGACACTTATGATTTCCTTAGAGAGAAAAGCCAAATCATTTATTAAGTCTGTCTTTATAAAGAAATAATAGCAGAAGGACAAAGAACAGGGCCCTTAGTTTTGACATTCTAGTAGAGAAAGTAGTAGTCCAAAATACGAAGAGAAAAAAAAAGTAGGGTTCTGTAACAGTGTCAGGCTCTGAAGTTAATTTCAAGAAGCAACTAAGTACTCCTTTTAGCCATCATTTGGCATTTCATGTAAGACTGGTTAAGTGCAATTAAATTATGCTAACACACTAGCTATCAGGGAACTGGCATTGAACTTCCAGTCTTCATATATTGACCCTAAAAACAATACAGTTAATTTGTCTAGTTTTTAACACAATACACATTTCAGGTCTTCTTCAAATGAGAAAATCCAGGAATTCGTTATAAAAAGCAAAAAATGGAAAAAAAGGCAATTAAAAAAATTGTGCATATATTCAACCAGAACAGAGATCTCATTTTACACCAACAAAGCAATAAATGCATAAGACAAAAAAACTTACATCCAAAAAAGTCTCAATGGCTTCTTTTTTTGTCTTAAGCACCAATGACAGTCACTCGTAAAACAGAAAAAAACCCTGGGCGGAATTGGCATGCAGCAGCAGCAATGATCAGGCACATATTGATAATCTTGAAAGTTAAATGAGGAATAAGAGCTTCAGAAGTTCTTAATGAAATGTCAGATCTCACTTACCATGCCATATTCTTCCATGTCCATCCCATAAGGTTGCCAACATTTCTTTTGCACCTATCCAAACATCATGGGAATAAGCTTCCTTTATTTCATTCTTCCTTTTATAAATATGAAGCAAGAGAATGGAAACGTAGAAGAGAATGACGATAACTCCTGGAAGTACAAAGACTACTACAAGTGGAAAAAGCAACCATAAAATGTAGAATGCATAACTCAGATAATCTCCAATATCCTCCACGCCAGTCCATTCTTTCAGAATGTAAGTCAGGCAAGTTAAGTAGGACATAGATGTCGGTCCTGCAGTACAGGATTCATTTCCACCTGTCATCTCCTGTTTAAAATAAAATTTTAAAAAAAGTAGATTAATAAATCTTCCAAAAAGATAGATCTGTCTATACTGTTTAATCATATAATAAACCTCCTGGTGCATTTTATTCATATACCATCTACCCCACATCCCAGCAGCACCTATTAGAAACATAAAAACATACAGCAAAACTTTTCCTTGATCTTTAGAGTCCTTTTCTTTCGTCTACTGGAAATTCTGACAATTCTTATTGAGAAAGATGGTGCACTTGCTTAATTTCAGGCTAGGATTTTATTTCATTGAAAACTGTTCAACTTGCACAGATCCAGAACATTTATACTGTTACCAATACCAATTAACACTATTTTTGAATTTCAGAAAGCTGTATTGATTAGTCTAATTTATTGTTACAATAAAATAAAACCTTCTCTCAAGCACTAACTACAACAGGAAACAGCACAATCTCAAATCCAGTGCTTTAAGGAAAACCTACTGAACACTTCCACTCACTACAACCATAGGATGACTCAGGAAGAAGACTCTCAAATAAGAAAGTCTCAGCCCTGGAAAGACCTTTATTTGTACCCAGAAATTTACTGATTGTGAAATGTCAAGACACAGAGCACAACACTGAGAGGCAGCAGAAATGACAAGGAAAAAAAAAGACCACAAGAAGTTCTCTTTAGAGTTTTAACTGCTCTGGCTTTACCGTCTCTATGTACAAGAATCTCTCTACTCCAGTGCCAGCTCCTAAAAAGTTACCAGCCCACAGAAGTCAAGCCTGGAATTTCGGGCTTTCTATAACTGGAGCAACACTTGTTTTCTTAGCTTTGTACAACTTAGGGGACAACTTGCTATTCACTTCACCTTACAAACACAGGACAACATGAATGCTGGGCCATTTTAGCCACAGTGTTTGAACAGCGAGCCTGCTACCCTCTGGGTACAGAAGTTATTCTAAGCTAGAAAAAACTGGTCGGTCAATATTCCAAGTTCTGCTATTCAGGAACAACAAGAAAAATGTTGCAACTGTAAAATAGGCTTGTAGAGAGAAATGGATTAAGAACAGCATTTCTGAAAGAATCTAAGCTTGAAGTTGCTGTGTTTTGTTTATTAGAATGTGACTTACAGCAGGTATGCCAGCAAAGCTCCTATGCTTAGACAGACATGTATATCTATCATTCTTTTGCGCTGTTTTTGCAAGGAACAAGAGACTGAAATACAGAATATCACTTTCAGAACACCAGTGACAACAAAAATTACAAAGCAGATCAATTTTACTCCACATTTGCTAAGGAACATTGAAACACATACGAGAGTAGAACTTGTTTCACTTATTTTCCTCTCAATTTTCCCTCACATTCTGACAGAGCAAGGATGTCCCTTTTCCTTCAGGTTTGGAAACCAGCCTCTATCCACATTACTCAAGATAACTCCTATTAATGAGAAGGAAGCTGATCTTTGCTCCCACAATCCATGCCTGTTCCAAACTAAGTCAGGCTTACAACATTTTGCTCCTCAGCATGTTCTTGAGGACTGTGACAGGCAGCTGATTTACCTCCAGCAACGTGTAAGCCCATAGAATCAGCAACATGCCCTTCACTGATTTCATGCGCCTGTCTTTGGGGTGTGAATTAGGGGGAGAGAGTGAGGGTGTGGAAGAGCAAGAGAAAGCTCTTTTTCATTCAACTTGCCAGAGCTGAATTCCAGAACCTGTCAGGCAGCAAACACCCACAGCAGGTATAAGAAACACAACTTGTGAGACCAAGCAAGATTTAGGAGCAGCATTCAACACCACAATATTTATCAGATTGTTATGCCTGGACTTCTCCAATGGCTCCACCTACTACCTACAGAACAATATGGAGCATGGCTTATGGCACAGAAGCATTTTTTCAAAACTGAGAGATGATCATGTAGCTTAAAAGACTACTTATGGCTATACTCTGCCAGTTATTAAATATTTTTAATTGTTTATGGCTTTCCCCAAACCCCAAATCCTCCATCAAGTAAATTTAAAATCCTGTTCACACATGCCAGTCTTGCAAAATATTACATGTCCTTTTGCCTGTAATGTTCAATGCAATGCCTCAAATGCAATCACCACAGCTTTATAAGTTTACTTGCATATCTGTGTGCTAACCTGCAACAGAAATTAAAATCTAACACCTTCTGTGCTACCAGCCACAGAGGCAAGAGCTAAAGCACTGCCTTCCCTTAGGGACAGTCAGCTCTACCCTGAACGATGCTGCTTCCTCATCTTGAAGAGAATCACAGGACAATTTATACTGGAATTTATACTGTCCAACCTCTTCCTAACTACCCAGTTAAATCAGGTTGCTGAATGACACGTCCAATCCAGTTTGTGGTATCACCATGGACAGGGATCCCACATCTGCTTTGGCCCCCTAATCCAGTGCTTGAATTACTTCACAGTGGAAATGTTTTTCTTTATTCTAGTTCTAGAGCTCCCCTTACTACAGCTTGTGTCCGTTGCCTCCTGTCCCTTTGCTACAAAGATTCTACTTCCCCCTCTATAACCACTCATGAAGAGCAGCAGTAAGGTCCTCACGAGGTGGGTACAATGGCAGTGAAGAAGGGAGGGCAGATTATGGCCAAAAAAAGCCCCAGAGTCCCACTCTGAACACAGGTTCAACATGGTTCTTACGTGCTACTAACAGATACCAACACTGGTCTGTTCCAACCTGCTGTTAAGCAGTTCAAAATACACATTTTTAAGTCCTAAATTCCTAATGCAGCAGCTTCCAGTTTACATTTTTCACTAGTTCACAAAGACACAATTTCTCATTTGACTAATGGCAGTGCACACAGACTTATGCTTATACTTCAGGCTTTACGAAGTGGGAACAAGGCTAACATACAATTCCCTTCACTGACTTCTAGCACACGACCCAGAAATGTCCTTAACTAAACGACAACGCAGGCGTTCAGCTGCAGCAGCAGAGGTTGGGATAACTGAGACCCCCCTGATGACGACAGAAGGAGCGACTGGACAGCAACACGCTCTGCTGTAAACCACACACAGCTCGATTTCCGCATGCATATACAACGTGTAAGTGAAACCTCTAGAGGACGTCCCAGTGTTTCCAAACTAGAAACACACTGCAAAGCAGCAGCAGCTATGGCACGTCCCTGCCAACAGAAACACACGGCTACGGAGCGCGTTTCTACCACACAGCACACCAAAAAAATTTAAAAAAACCAACCAAACAAACAAACAAAAAAAACCCAGATAAACGAAAAATACCCGAAGACCCTGATAATCCTGCTAATGTCACCTGCGACAGAAGTCAGAGGGTGGTTTAGCCCTTCTTTTGGCACCAGAACTGGCCTGGCTCCTGTGCCGGCTGGTCAGTGGCTCTTTCTGCAGNAAGGCTAACATACAATTCCCTTCACTGACTTCTAGCACACGACCCAGAAATGTCCTTAACTAAACGACAACGGAGGCGTTCAGCTGCAGCAGCAGAGGTTGGGATAACTGAGACCCCCCTGATGACGACAGAAGGAGCGACTGGACAGCAACACGCTCTGCTGTAAACCACACACAGCTCGATTTCCGCATGCATATACAACGTGTAAGTGAAACCTCTAGAGGACGTCCCAGTGTTTCCAAACTAGAAACACACTGCAAAGCAGCAGCAGCTATGGCACGTCCCTGCCAACAGAAACACACGGCTACGGAGCGCGTTTCTACCACGGAGCGCGTTTCTACCACACAGCACACCAAAAAAATTTAAAAAAACCAACCAAACAAACAAACAAAAAAAACCCAGATAAACGAAAAATACCCGAAGACCCTGATAATCCTGCTAATGTCACCTGCGACAGAAGTCAGAGGGTGGTTTAGCCCTTCTTTTGGCACCAGAACTGGCCTGGCTCCTGTGCCGGCTGGTCAGTGGCTCTTTCTGCAGATGGATGGAGCGGGCCGAGGCTCGCTTTCCTGACAAGAACGACACGGCCCCGGCCCGGCCGCCCCCACGAAGCGCCCCCGGTTCCCACCGCAGCCCTGTGACCAGAGCAAGGCCCCGAGCTCGGCGGTGACAGAGGCCACCGCGGCGAGGCCCCTCCAGCCCAGGCANTGTCCTCTCATACGGTTGCTGGTTGCCTGGGAAAAGAGGCTGCAACCTCCTTTCAGGGGGCTGCTGAGAGCGATAAGGTCACCCCTGAGTCTCCATTTCTCCAGATTAAAGAACCCCCAGCACCCAGCACCTGCTGTTCTCGCTCCTGCCTTGAGCATCACTCACCTCCCAGCCACCCCTTCCCTGGTACCTGCCAGGTGGCTGCAATCCTCCTTCTCCAGCCCCGCTGGTGTTGCCACAGCAGCAGCAGCAGCATCCATAGCTGGTACCCACTCGTGCCTGCTGCAGGCAGTCAGTGCTCCAGACATTTTGTGGCTCGGACACGGCAGTCACGGTGCTGTTAAGGCATTCCTGACTGCCTGACAGCTGTGGATGTAATCCCTGGATTTACGTATAAATTTTTTTTAAAAAATGGATTTACAAATAAAAATCAGTCAAAGAAAGAAGCAGTGTTCCAGTGACACCAGGTGCAGCTCCAAACACACGGGTATTGGTGCAGATACCTCACCTGCTAGGATGACGTGGAACACTGCCATGGCTGTGCCCTCAGCCTTCGGTGGGATGAACTTGGCCAGCTCTTCCAGATGCCTGCCTGCTGTGCTTTTCTGTCCAGCTCTCTTCTCCACATCCATTATCTCCCTGTTCGACATCTGCAGCTGCTCAGTTGTACAGAGTTTGCCGTGTAACTGTTTCCACTGCCATCCAATTAATGAATTGGTCACAGCCCCAAGCCTGCCAGAGTTCAAGAGGCATTTGGACAGGCACACTGTGTGACTCTTGGGGCTGTCCTGTGCAGGGCCAGGAGCTGGGACTTGATGATCCTTCTGGGTCTCTTCCAACTCCGGATTTTCTATGACTCTATGATTTTATTAATTTACTATGTTATTGTTGCCTTTTTCCCAACCTGGAAATGAAACTCGAGATAATTTTAGTAAGGAGATAATATAAGAGCAGATTTTTATTTAAAGGCCTTCAGGGGCAGTTATGGAAAGATGTCCACAAAAGCCCACCCTCCCAGGGATGAGTACACTTTTATAGGTTTTAGGAAATTAGCATAATTGATAAAAAGTGCCAATTAGGAGGACAAGTGTCAAGCCGCAGGTCAAGCCCCTTCTCTGGAGTCCCCCCCCCCCCCCAGCACTGGCTGTACTTTGTCCGTGAAAATGTATCTCAAAAAGTTGTTCTCAACCTTGGTTCCCAAGAAGAACCAAGATAGGACAGGGTCTTGTACCCCCAGGGCTTGGAGTTCTGGAATTTGTTTTGTCTTTCTGCCTAGGGAAAGGCCATGGAAAAGTACTGGGAAAACCAGCTATTAATACAATAGGCTACAGAGCTACAAATAGATGTGCGAAGAATACAGAGAACATATATAAGAAAAAAAAGGCAAAAAAAAAATGGCATCATTATCAGTATGACATTTTTCCCCAATGCAAGATCTTGTAGTTTGAGCTGGTTAAACTTTATACAGAAAAAGCTACAAAACCCGAATTTCCCTGCATTATTTCCTGGGCAAACCATACCTAACAAGAGTCATAAATGCTGTTTTCATTTTGAGGTGGGCACAGGTCATTTGCTGGTTTTCATTTCTTTTTTTGTTGTATGATGGAGAGGCTAAAAAGTAAATGTAGCAGGGGAGTGATTTGATCTGCAATTACACTTCTATTTGTATGACAAGAACTGTAGTTTCTATAACACCAGTTTTTAGTTCTAATTTCTATAATACCGTTCTGAAAAGAGCAAAAATTTAGAGGGATGCACTAAAATAATATAACTGCTTGTTATTAGAGCAGTACTATAATGTTTCTGAGAAAAAATGTTTACAATTTTTTATTAGAAAAAAATCACATACATCATTCAAAATCCTTCCTGTTTCTCAATAATAATTTTGTCTATTATCTTGAGACTCCAGAAAATACTCTTAAGACAACTGCGACAGAAGACAACAAATAGAAATTATTTTTAACTCCAGCTCACTTCAGAGAAGCTGCAGATAACACTGTGGTGCTACTAAAAAATGTAATAGTCCAGAAAAAAACATAAACCTTGTTAGAAAATATTAACAGCTGTCTGAAATAGAGATAGAGGCAGGAATCTCTGCTTTGAAAGATAATCGGTGCTCTGATTACGTATCTCTTGCCCAAGGTTAGTGCTCCGTTGTGAGTTGTAGCACAGCTTCTAGCATCATGTATCAGAGGGCATGGTATTTGAAAGGCTGTGCAAATTCTGGTTATTGATTTGGTTAATTGGTCACAGAATCAGAATTGTTTAGGTTGGAAAGAAGGTTTAATATCATTGAGTCCAATCAATAACCTAACTCTGCCAAGCCCACCACTAAACTATATCTGCAAGTGCCACATCTACACACCTTTGAAATACCTCCTGGGATGGTGACTTCACCACTGTCCTGGGCAGCCTGTTCCAGAGTTTGACAACCCTCTCAATGAAAAAATTTTACTGATATCCAATTTAAACCTCTCCTGGTGCAACTTCCTTTTCTTCTTGTTCTGTCCTGTATTACCTGGGAGTGGAGACCGACTCTCACCTGGCTGCAACATGCTTTCAGGTAGTTGTAGGTGTTGGTCCTCACACAGGCTCCTTTTCTCCAGGCTAAACAACGCCACCTCCCTCAGATTTTCCTCATAAGACTTGTGCTCCAGACCCTTTACCAGCTTCACTGCCCTTCTTTGGACACATTCCGTGATGGTATTAATGCACTCGAAAAAACAGGATAGTCAGACAATGATTCTGTCTAGTCCTACAGTTTGTGCAATAGAAAGAATGCCTTCAGATTCTTGTTACTTATAATTCCTCTTGCTTCTTCATCTGTGTCCATTTTAGTATTCTACAACCTTTTCCTTTAGTTCCTTTTCTCCCTTGACTTAAGCTCAGGCTTTGAATTTCAGCTTGTTTCACTGCAGTGCGGCATGTAAGACTTTACGGCTTGAATTCCTGTTTATGTCCAGGCGTATCAGACTGCATCTTGATCTGCTTTAGTTTATCATCTCCCATGCACGCTGAGTTTCTGCTGGGAGAAAAATCTTTCTGCCTGTATACAGCAGTTATAGTTAAGGTCTTCAAGTAAAGACTCCTGAATCTTAAGACAGAGTTGAGGGGTTTTTTCAGGACAGGATTCCTGTCTTTTTGGTCCAGGGAAATAACTCACCTGTCTATCCTTCTCCCTTCGCCACATGTGCAAGAAATACTTGTGAAGAAGCGGGGCCAGGGAAGAATTTATTTTAATCCAAAGAGAAGATTTAGTTTTCTACTGAAAAATGGACAAACATTACATGTATTTCCTTAGATGCTATGTCCTTTTGGAATGTTGAGAGGAAAGATTATTTATATATTAGAAGTACATAAAGGAAAAATAAAACACAAAAATTACCTTTCTTAGTGTTTGAAGTTAAGACTTGGTTGCATTTAATGGCATATTGGACAGATTACACAAAGTTCTCCCTCTCCCACCAGTAACAACATCCCATAGCCTGTGTACAAAATACAATCTGCTTTGTACTAAGTTGCCTTAGGAAGACAATACTGCCTTTCCAAACAAGAATTTTGGTTCAGTCTATACCGGCAGTGTTGCAGTACTGCATTTTTAGGCAAACCACCAGTGATGATAAGCCTCAAGATGCATTGCCTAAGAAAGCTCCCCCTGAGCCTGTTCCCTGCTCACTGGGAGATTTGAATAAATACAGCCCATCCACACTGCACACACCATATCCAGGAATTTTCCAGGCTAGGGCAGGCTCAGCCACTAAACAACTACAGTGTGGTGCAATAGTGCATGCATGAACGAGCTCAGACTTGAACTACCTTCTACATGTATCTGCAATATTTGCTACATTGAACTAAAGCTTTTTTTTTCCTCTCTTTGAGAAATCTTTTTCTGTGGGGGAAAAGTCTCGGATGCAGCAGTTCTGCTTTCCAGGGTATGCACTACTAAGCTGATGTGTTTGAGGGAATTTAACATCTGTTTTAATGGAATTATATCTCTTGGTGTAGTCTCTAGGTGTAAGCAGTAGGTGATTACCTAAAGCAAGACAGTTTCTGTTCTGACACTGCCTTCCGTGGGGCCCATCAGGGAAGGTGCCCCCCATGGGGTGGTCTCTGGTAGGACAGCACCAACTCTGAGGTTCTGCCCTGAGACCAGACTGTGCTCAAAACACACACACAGGTGTAGACAACCGCTAAGGCTCTTGGATGTAAGTACGTACTTGTTTTGGGAACCAGGAACATCTTGGCTGCATGATTTCCTTTGGGGGAATTTAGCTGTTGCATTGCTATTATACGTAAGTTATCTTCATCAATCTTTCTGAGTTCAGGATATTCTCAAAGACATGGGGGAACTTTCAAGAGATTAATTGTTTTCTTCCACCAAATCTGTAGAAATTTGTAAATTATACTGGCTAACACCAACGATTAGTGACCAGTGCTGTAGTACATTGTTTTTTACTGTATGCTGTAAAACCAATGAAGTAAACATGAGCATTCTAATCACTTTTACGACGTTTATCAAATCTCTCCAGTAAAGCCTTCCATATGCTGCCTGGGATTGTTTGGTGCTTGCTTATGAGAGCCTGGACAGCAGTCTTTGTCTGAAAAGAGAAGAGAAATTTGCCTTTACAGACCTATTTTATGCATGGAAGAACAGTATAGTCACTGACTTCTCTGAGGCTCAAGAGGGAAAATTGACACATAGCTCTACTGTAAGAAAAAAAATTGTCTTTTATATTAAGTAGCTGTCCTAACAACATATTTCTTGGAAAACAAAGGAACAAAAACAGTAACTGCAGTTTGGGTAGGCTCGAATTATTGAGATTTATCAAACATGGTCATTACTTAGTCAAAGTAGCCTTTAACATTAAGCTTCTGCAATCTCCCATCCCTGAAAGTTTTTATCAAGAAATGATGGAAAAAGCCTGACTCACCTCATCTGATCTTACAGCTGACCTTGTCTGGACTAGGAATTTGGAGTAGGAACCTCTGTCTGTCCTTCCCAACATGAATTCTCCCATAATTTTATTATACACAGCATGCACATAATAAGAAAATTCACAATACCCTTTACATGAGATTCAAATGCAAGTTCAGGAAGAGAATGAATACAATATTCTATATTTCTAGAAGTAAGAAATTATCTCCTTTTTGCTTCCCTCATGTATTTAAACTTGAAATAAGGGTAGCTACATACTCCACTGATCTACACCCCAGAGTTATAGTAGAATATCACTGTGAATATAAGAAAACAGCAGCCAAATCTTTCCTGACAGATTCATGTCCTAACTCCCTTGCAGGTCAGGATCAGATAGAGGTCCAGCCAGGCTACTGCGCACCTCTAACCTCATTTAAGTTGCCTTTTTTTTAAAGTAATATCAGTCACAGAAGACCTAACTGTACTCCCACCAAAGTAGGTGGTGGTCAAAGAGGGCAGCCAAAGGCTTGCCTTAGTAAAAGTAAATCAATATCATGGGAAATTTCAATTTCACTTTCGCAGTTACACAAAATATTGTTTCCCTAAAACACAAAGATATGAATAATTGTAATTGCAGTCACATTGCTTCCAGCTAGCAGCTCCTAAAGCTGCTAAGACCAAACTCTACAGCTTGCTGGGGCTGTTCCCTTATAACAGACCAAACCTGCCTTTCTGGTTTCACTTTTGTGAAGCTCAGAACAACCTGCAGTAGACCCTTAAAAAAAAAAAACAAAAAAAACAAAAGAAGAAAATCTAGCCTTGTTGCATCTTTTTGGGGGCAGCAAGGCATTTTTAGTAAGTGATTTCTAACAGTTAATTTGTTTGTGTATTTTTAGATTGTGGCAGATTTTTAATTTTTTTTTTTTTGCATAAAATCCTTCTTTCATCTTCCATGAAAAATTTTAAAGATGTATTTTCAGTTTAGCTTAATATTTTGAAAAATGCCTAAACTCTAGATCTATAAACGCTTTTATGCTCCTGGGCATCACTAGTTTCACCAAACTGTAGGTACTCAAAATATTTTTATATTTTGAATGCAACTTTTTTAAACATTGTTATTTTGACAATGAGACTGAAGCTCTTGAAGAGCTTTGCTTCTAGAGTCCTGTGCTATTTGGTGAAGATTCTAAAAGTTATTTGTTATTTAGGAAATTTATTTTCATTGTTACTGAAAACTGCATTTAAAACATAGTTTACATCATTTCAGTTATCATGATTATTATCGAAGTTATCAAAGGCATGGAGGAAACAAAGTTGACATAACAAGAAGACAGAGCTCACATATTTCAAAATGATGAGGGCATCCCAATCAACTGTTACTATGTCAATATTTACTGGTAGGTATTTGTATGTTAAATAATCCCAGACCTCAACTGCCCACAGCTTTAACAAACTAGTAGAAGTGTATTTGTCTTTATTCATGCATGCAAAAAACTGGTTTCAAGTGCACCTATAGTAGAGTGCAAAGTATGTAGTTCAATATTGCAAGGAGAGAGAACTTACCTTTTCAACTAATTCCTCTGTAGTTATATTCGGATCGTAAGGGATTGGCTTCCCGATGTATGTGCGAAATTTAACTGGCAGTCCTCCGTATGGAGGAGTAAAAGGCAATCGAGTGCTTTCGTATAACTGTCTAAAAAATCCTGAAATGGTTTATGGGAGGAAAAAGTGAGACTGTAGCCACAGAAAACACAAACCAAACATGAAATCTGATTAATGTAGAAGACTTGTTAAAAATGCATGCTTTATTTGACAGTCTGGAAGTTGTGACAGGATTGAGGCAACTGTCCACCAAAACAAAGCTCGACAGATTTAACAGACCACAGAAATAAGACTGCATTAAAGAACCAAATCATACACACAAGCCAGTTATACACAATCTTTTTCCATGGTTGAGCTACCTCTGACCCACAGCAAGTGTTAGAGAATCCAAAGTAAGCAAAAGTCTGAAAAGCAAAATCTAAGATAAAAGCAAGAGAAATCTGAGAGAAAAGAGATAAAACATTCTAAATACATAAAAATATATTTTAAAGTTCTTACTTCTTTCTTTAAACATCCTATAGCCTTCACGGACATTTTGAGTATACATTGGAATTATGGGCTAAGGAAGCACAAAAAAAAAAAAAAAAGGGGGAAATGTTATATCAGGTTTGAATTTCTCCTCTAGTCTTTGTTAATGCAGCTAAGAAAATCACTCAAATACAGAGGGCAATTCTCAGTCAGCTAAGCAGCAAAGAAGGAATCTTGGTATAAAAAAACTCTAGAACAGAAATAAAATTCTATTTTTCAGCTCCCATGAACATGTGTTTTAAAGTCACTATTGTAAATAAAATGACTGACATTGTATTAGGGTTTATATAACTTCTATGTTATGCATTTACTGCAATATCAGTCACTGGAACATAAAACAAATTTCCATAGCTTCTCTGTCTAAAGCTTTCATCATGAGTGGTGAATAGGAAAGTATTCAGCTTGTGAAGTCTTGCAGAAAGCAAGCAGACATTCACAGTTGGCTCGTCTCATCTTGCTTCTCAAATAGGGTCTAACTGAAGCAGTAATGTTTGATTAAAGCTTCACTGGAAAAGACTTCTCCAGATCCTTGAGTCAAAAAAAGGCAATTGTGTGTCCTCACTGACCTGGACTACACACCTTCTGGAGGGCGGATCCTCCAGCACTTACAGAACAAGTTCACTTCATCATTGTCACTGAAAAGAAACATGCTTGAGGTACCTGCACTTGAAACAGTCATGCCTTACAGCCTGAGGTAAGAGTTCATAGTTTATAGGCAAACTGACAGTAGTTGCATCCATATATGCAAAGACTTTTTTTCTCCTCTATTGTTCCTTTTTCTGAAACTCTAATTTGAACAGGTTGTTGGAACAACTTGTCCAGAAGGTAATAAAAGAAGATTTAATACTGCTAAGAATCACTACCACAGAACAGAAACTGCAGGATGAGAAAAAAACCAAGAAAAGGACCTAACTACAGCCTAAAAAAATAACTCATTGTGATAGAAACCAATAAATGGAAAAAATACCTGAGAGAGAACAAAAATATGAAACATGCATCAAGTTGGAATAGTAAACCCTTCAGAATGAGAAATTAAGGGAAATTGTTAGAAATAAACCATTTAAAAATAATCAGTAACATCTTTTAAAAATATATAAATACTGGGCACTAAAAATACAACACTTTGCTTCATCTATTAATTGAATACTGTACATCTAAGATGTAAAATGTTTGAAACCTATCTGTCACACAGACAAAACACTTTAAATTTTAGGAATAGTGCAAGAGAAACAAATGTTAGGCTATGAAGAAATCTGGCAACTACAGAAGTTCCTCTCATACAATGATCAGCCATGGAGGTGCAGAGTAGGCAGCAATGTTCAGTCCCTAAGCTGGACAAAACAGGTACACACAAAATCTTATGTTTGTAAAGCAGCACAATCAGATCTGCAGTAACACACAGATTTATACTTGCTGTGCTGGAACTGAGCTGGATCACACCCAGCCAGCTTGAAAATCACAGAATTACAGGATAGTTGAGGTTGGAAGAGACCTCTGGAGATCATGTAGCCCAAATCCCTTGCCCATACAAGAGAATTTTATAAATCATTGTTCCTGTTTATTTTTACCCTAATTTGACTTGAAGGAATTTTTTGGCACAGACAAAATTCAGGGATCCTCAGAAATGATGATTCCTCCCCGTTAGCACCCCCAAGCCATAAACAGAGGGTATTTCTGAACTTCATGGATAAATTTGACTGAGACAAATATACATCTCTGAGGTACACTGAGTCATAACAATAAATAGTAATATTCTCTGGCTCCTGCTAAGCAGAGTAGTTACACAAAATGAGGTGGAAACCAAATGTGGAAACTTTGCAGGTAAGGACTGAGGCTGAAACTACCTTCCTTGTTTGCTTTTCTTCAACTTTTTCAGTGGAAAAACAATTAAAGTTCTGTAATATTATATGATGGATGGGAATGTCTATTCATATATGAAGTAGGTTTTATCTTGAAATCCCCATTCAAGTAATCTGTGACAGGTTATTAACCACCATGTAGTCATTTTGATAAAGTGTGGTTCTTTGGTTGATGGCTACACTGTATGTACAAAAATTTTTAAAATACCCTTAAAATTCTATCTTGCTTTGATTCGTGATATCTGAGTAAGTATTAGCAAATTTATATTAATTGCTACATAAAAGAACAAATTCTGATAGCTGGACAAGTCTATCCCCAGTGTATTTGGTTTTCGTGGCCAGGTTTTGGCAGAGGGGGAGCTACAGGCTTGGCTTCTGTGAGAAGCTTCCAGAAGCTTCCCCCATGTCTGGCAGAGCCAATGCTAGCCAGCTCCAGGACAGACGAGCTGTGTGCCAAGGCCAAGCCTATCAGGAATGATCATAACACCTCTGTGATAACATATTTAGGAAGGAAAAAAAATTATTGTGCATATGTGATCGCGGACAGAGAAGAGCAGAGTGAGAATATTGGAGAGGAACAGCCCTGCAGACACCAAGGTCAGTGCAGAAGGAGGGGAGGAGGTACTCCAGAGCAGAGATTTCCCTGCAGCCCGTGGTGAGGCAGCTGTTCCCCTACAGCACATGGAGGGATGCAGAGATCCACCATGGAGGAGACCCATGTCGGAGCTTGGATGCCTGAAAGAGGGCAGTGAAGCTGTAGGAAACCAGTGCTGGAACAGGCTCCTGGCAGGGACCTGCAGACCCATGGAGACAGAAGCCCACACTGGAGCAGGTTTCCTGAAAGGACTTGTGACCCTATGGGAGACCTACACTGGAGCAGCCTGTGCCTGAAGGACTGCATCCTGTGGAAGAGTGACTCACATGTTCATGGAAAACCTGTTGCCCTTGGGATGGACTCAGTTTGAAGTTTGTCTCCTGTGGGATGGACCCCACACTAGAACAGGAGAAGGACTCTTCTGTCTGAGAGCAGTGGCAGAAACAACATGTGATGAACCGGCCATAACCCCCATTCCCCATCTCCCTGTGCCACTGCAAGGAAGGAGGTAGAGCCAAGGAAGAAGGGAGAGGTGGGGCAAGAGGTGTTTTTAAGACTTTTACTTTACATCTCATTGTCTTGCTCTGATTTTGTTACTAATAAATGCAATTAATATCCCCAAATTGAGTATTCTGTGAGTGATTTCTCTCAGTCTTTATCTCAGCTCATGAATCCTTTGCTTTATTTTCTCTCTCCTGTCCACTTGTGGAGGGCAGTGATAGAGAGACTTTAATGGGTGCCTGGCATCCACTACACCCCAGTCTTTGATCAGCCTGAAAGATCAGTCTGGCCAGTATTGGAAAGGATGCAGCAAGAACAAACAAACTTGAAATGTGTCAAAAGATGGGATCCAGTGATTACTAAGGGCCTAATTTTATATTAGAAATTACATATAAGGTTAATATTGCCTCCTCTACTGTTAAATGCTCAGCAGTTTGGGGTTTTTTTTAAGTGTTTAGTTATCTAAGGTTTGTCTGATTCCAGATTTCCAGAGAAATATCAAAGATGCCCAAAGTTCAGTGAAGCTTGCAAGCTAATTACAGCAATGCCCACCATACAGGGATCCAGTCAAACTTCCTGATTATAAAAAACCCACAAATCTTAATGAGGGTAATAATAAGAAGAGATATAATAAGCAGTACAGCAAAGGTAAGCCCAGGCTAGTAGTTGTCAAAGGATGATACACTCTCTCTGCCCTACTGATAACAGTCCTACATAGAGCCTGTTTTACCAAACATTATGCAAAGGACCACAAGATCCTTTCACACTGCAAGAATCTTACCCTCAATGAATACGCAGTTCATTAAATGAAAATTTTAAAACCCCCACAAAACAAAACCATAAATTCTCTCAAGAGAAGGAGGTAATAAGTTTAGGTACTACTACTCAGTTATTTCCACATGTTTCTATATTATGGAAAACTGATAGAATTAGAAGGATTGCTGGCAAGGATTCTTGTGATATGTTTTGATCAGGGTGGCAATCTATGTAAGGGCACTCAGTTTTTAATTAAATTTTCATTTAAAAACCCACAACCTGTTACATTGCATTACTGTAAGGTTCCAGATGAAGGGAGAACATTTGGCAAAAGATGTTTGAAGTAGCTTGAAAGACAGATATGAAAGCAAAATCAATAGAAATCACTCAAGTTTTTAAATTGATGACTAACTGAGCAATCTTTCACAAACACGAAGGAAAGTAAAGGTAAGGATAAAATCCTAGACCCTCCTAGAAAAAATGAGAAGAAAGATAAGGATAATACTTTAAAGAACCATAAGAAAATGACTGGGTATGTGGAAGTAAGATAAAAATGTAAGTCTATTAGGATAAGAAATAAGAATGAAACCTTAGGGCAGTATGGAAAAGGACCACAGTGAAGATTCCTGAAATACAGTCAAGATGAGAGACTGGATGCCTTCATGATGGAACTGGAGACATGGAACCACAGAGATGGACGCTCCAAAACAGTCAAGAAAAGGTTTGACAGTTCCACAAAACCCTTGCTCCTTGTAAATTAATGTGTCTGAGGAAAGTGGTGGGAAAACAAAATTAAATCTTTACTTCCCAACCATTTCTTCTGGAAGACTCGCCAACAAATGCTCCTAAGCTGCTTTTATAATGAAGCACACATGCAGAAAGCATAAACTGGGATTGGTAACGTGTGGTACTCACCACTTTTGCTTCTAGAGCAACCTCAGCAAAGCCTTTTCGATTCCCCCACATGAGCTGATAACTTTCATCACTGAACAGGGCTTCTCGAACTCCACCCGGTGAGATGGACACCAAGTATCCATTCTTCAGCGCAAGGAGACACTCCTCCCTCGTACCTGGCATAACACCCGTCACTCCCAATAATAACTTAAGTCCTGAAATAAAAAAGTAGCAAATGTATATTTAATGCGACAATATATATCCCAAATACTGCTTGCATGCAGGAGCCAGATTACAGTTTACAGATTACACATTACAATTAAAATCTAGTAGCTATATATTTAGGCTAAGACAAATTTTTACGAAGGAAGTAAGACAACTACAGAGTAGATGCTGGCAAAATGACAAATAAGTGACATTATTATGTAACAAATATTATGAAGATGAACCATGTTGTCAGGAACATCTCAATAAAAAAATGCTAAAATGCTTCCACACGCTATCTTCCATAATTATCAACCAAATTAGGTAACCAAAACTTGTGGGTCATAGCTAGAAATCTGAAAATAAGCATCTATTCCTCTGTCCTTCTTTTTACATATTTTAATACAGACAAAAAAAGGGAATCAGTACAATAAAGATTACTACAAAGATAAATACCTGACAAGCAGCTATTTTTGGTCTTCTTTTAAAATGTGATGTTTAGCATCTTAAACATTGAGGTTTTGAGTTGTTTAATTGAGTATTTTGTGGCCAAATTGCAAACTATGTGGATCAAACTGAACTGCTCTAAGGCTCTCAAGGCACATGAAAGACAGAAGTTAGCATGGCAATTTCAGCACCACATGAACAGTTCAGTGAATCTCAATCCTCTGTTTCCATAACTGGAATTTCTCTAAAAGACAGATTGAAAACCATAGAAGTACTCTATGCTTTCTAATACTATCTTCACATTTTAAATATATCAGTTTGGAACTCTGATAGAAAGCAAACAAGCATTTTCACAATCTTCAAATTCCCTGTTCAAATAGCATAGTTTGAAAAGAAAATTTTTCTGTTAACAAATGGAAGCAACAACTATGGATCGACAGAGGTCTGCAACAGAAACTCTGGAAGACAGTGGATAACACGGTGCTGAATCCTGTAATTTAATCTTATTGTATTTAATCTTATTCAAGCTATCATGTTTATAGATCTTTCTGTCAAAGACAGATGTTAACTTTTTTTAATCTCTTTGTGAACTCAGACATATTTCTGTTTTATCCTAAAGTTAGGAATGCCGTATTGTTATTAAGCAAAGAGATTCTTCATTTGCTTGGCTTTAAAACTTTTGAGAATTATAATGTATCACATGAAAATATTATCACTTCTTATTCCCCTTTTCCAGGTCTCACAGAATTTTTTATCCCTCAGCCATGCAAGGCTTCTGTCTGATGTCCTAGCTCTTCAAAGGAAGCCATGCAACACCCCTGGATCATCCTTGTCCTTTTTTTGTAACTTTATTATTTTGCTGCTGTTCTGAGGTAGAGAGTGTTATTAATTCACAAGATGAGTTCTCCTGTAACTGTAATAAATCCTGCAAATAAACTGGGCTGAGGTTCAGCATATGCTTATGAGCATTCTTAAAGAACCAATCTGTGAAGTGTAACATTTCTTTGCAAAAAGTCAGCATAGTAGAGCAAAAGAAGGTTAGGGAGAAATTTTACGCAGCCTATTACTTTTAGCCACATCTTCTACTAATGGAATGGGGAGGTCTAACTTCAATTATTTGTAGTCTTTCTTACCAGATATCTTTTAATAGCTTTTTTAAAGGTTGACACAACATTTGGCACCTTCTATTTCTCTAGTATGAGCATAATGAAAGCAATATGTTATATACACACCAGTAGTGCAGGAATGGCGCAGTTGAGAGTGTTGCTTAGTCCTAACAAAAGTGTACTTAATATTTGTAATAAAAACCCATGCTAGGGACACTTCAGTTTGAAGCAGTACCTTCTTATTTATCCCTTAGAAAAGGAGTCGCCTTTGCAACATTTTGCTAAACTTCCTCTTTTTTTGAGGGTACTCTTAAAAGCCAATCATCTTTTGATGACTTCTTACTTCTGATGTGCTCAGTACTACACAGTACTACACAGTAGTACACAGCATTAAGAAAATTATTGACATCTTTCTAGGAATGTCTGAATATGGTTTTAGCATCAAATTTACTTGAGTTTATAATACTTGTTTTCAGGAAAAGTTCCTTTTCCAAAGAGTGTCCTTCTACCTCTAAATAGCTTCCTTTATTCTCTGTATTAAAACAGCTTTCAATATTAGTGGCATGAAGGTGCCTTTAAATAATTTCCCTGACATTACTTCTGGACACTCTTCTTTATGCCTTGTTTTTCAAAAATTGAATTATCTTTGCTTCTCTGTATCTTCTCCTGACCAATCAGCACTAGGTCAATAGTAGAGTCCTATCCAGCACTTTCTACTGATGGATGACAATTCATCCCAAGAGGATTATATGTCTATTTGCTGGCCTTGGAGGGTTTACCAATGTTTTCACTGAGAAAACAGGATATTCTACCCTGTTTGTCCTGTTACATCTACTGACTTTTAGTTTAAAAGTCTAAAAGCAGTCTTTTAGTTTAAAAGCTGTCCTTCAAGTACAGTAAATGTAAAGTTCACCAAAACCAGGTCAGGCTAGGTGAATCCAGCAGGCTTAAATACAAGAGAACATGTTCTTACCTGGTAAACGAAACACAAAATGGTCAGCTACTGACAGGACCAGTCTTTTCTTCCAAAGAAACAGCCTAGACAAAAAGTAAAGGTAGTCTATAGGAATAGCTCCGTGGTAATACACAATAATGCCTGGTCCTTCTGGAAGGTTTTTCACACCATGAAGCTCATAACCTGTTTGGGATGGAAAGCAATACAGTGACAATGATATCTGGCAGTTTAAAGAAAACTTTTTACTGTCCAATGTTAAATGACTTTCAGAGAGTTGTGAAAGCCACTGAAGTAGCTTTTAAAATAATTGAGCTCTGGATGGAACTTTTGGTCAAGAGCAGGAAGAAAGTCCCTCAAACATCCTATCTTATCACTGGACTGATTTTTTGGTCAGTTTATTCACTATATCAGACTTGAAACTGACATTTTCCTCAGTGAAGAAACTAAATTATATATATCCCATTAGGAACTTTTTATAAATAGTACAATAATAATCATTTTTAAAATAATTAGTAACTAGTATGAAAATGCTTCATTTCAGATTTAGAGGCAAACAGTCTGGCTGCTTTCCTGAAATCTGGAAGTATGAATCTCCATTCTCTGTCAAGGAGAATGAAGAGTTTGGGATTTTCCATAATAAAATGCCCCTTTTTTAGAGAAGGTGACTTGTTTAAGTTGAAACCATACTCTGTAAGAATCCCCGAGATTTTCTCCACAAGAGTTAAATTTATTCACTTCACAGTGGAAGGGAATTTCCTCACAGACATGCACTTCTATGAATCCTTGTCATGACTCTTCCTACATTTGGTTTAGGTTTCAGGTGGAGCCAGACTAGAAGGTTAATGTATACAAAGGCTTGGGAAAGACAAAGCTTTTGACAACTAAGAGCTCTGTTCCACCTTGTCTGCCCTCATTTTCATCCCTGCTACAGCTCCTGCCATGAGCCATTTGAATGGGATTGGAGTAGGCAGAGTCCTAGGAAAACATGGAGAAACTTTTATACTGCAGGATGTTTAAAGAAGGCATACAAAATATAATCAATGTAATTTATTTGCATCTATTTGGAAGAAAAAAATTAAAATTAAAACTTCTGTGTATTTACCACTTACTATAATTCAAAGCTTCAGACAAGTCATGTCATACTTACCATGCCATATTCTTGCATATATATCCCAAAAGCTTGCTATAGTTTTTCTCACACTATTCCAAACGTCACTCAAGGGATCTGCTTTTACCTCATTGTTCCTCTGATATATTAAAAGCAAAATATTAGTAAGGTAAATGAAAAAGACAATTGTTAAAGGAACTATAAAAAAAACTAATATTGCACTAATTGCGAGTGAGCCAATGATGATATGAAAAAGATATTTCTTCAGGAGCTCCACAACAGTCCATTCTTCCAGTGCATAGACAAGGCAGCTGAGGCTGGTCATTGGTATCTGTTCTGAAGCACAGGATTCTTTTCTATCTATCATGTCCTGCATGGAGAAGAAAGAAAGAGGAAAAGAAGACAAACCAGCTGTAGTTTCTCAATTTAGGAAAAAAGGTTTCTGTAAATACACCTGATGCTTATTTTGGTGTAGCACAGATTCAAACATTTCGTGTCTCTCTGTCATGCTAAGATAGCTGCTGGCTATGAGATTATCTGTGTATTTATGGAATAGGGGCTGAAATAAGGGCGGGAGTTCAACAAAGCCTCAGGATTCCTGCAACATGGCTGATCAGATGATTTCTCTCAAAAGAGGGTAAGTGGACAGTATTTTTAGCAGCATTAGCCAAGGAGACTGCTGCCAGAGGTGTGGGCTCTCCCTATCCCCTGTAAAGAGTCCAGCCTGAGTTTTTTCTCTCTCTCACTTTGGCAGTAAGGGGATCAGTGGAGTGAGCAGCTGAAGAGCCAGAGAGAAAAACCAAGGCAGTCACAGCTTCTTCACAAGGCCTGGAGGTGCCTGGGACAGCACTTGGTACTGCTATTAGCACTGGGAAAAGCAGCTTTTCACCCCTCATCCATACAACACACCCTTCTCTCAGATATTCCAGCCCTAGCAAAGGCCAGGAGAGCTACATGGCCCTACTGATATGTTTTCCACATGCAACTGCCTAGTTAGTCCATTCCTACAGCTGACCCTGCCTGCCTGACAGCAGGTAGTGGTTACACTGGAATGCTAGAGCACTCCAGCATTGCTGGCTGCTTTTAAGATTCTTGAGCATGAGCCAGAGATTTAAACACTGCAATCCAGTTCAGTAATCCATAACTGAACACAGATTTTCTTTGCCTCAATCAAGTTGCTACTTGTTTAACGAGTAGATTTTTCCGCTCCAGCACCAGAACAAGTACCTACAAGAAACAAATCCTAAGTGCCAAAGTCAGTGCCAGGATCATGAAATGCAGCAAGCTCAGACTTCTCTGACTTTACGTCTTCAGCTGTGTACTTATATGAGCAAACCTGCTGTACTTATATGAGCAAACTTGCTGTACACTTCTGTTTTCCTTCTCTGAAGCCTTGGGTAGAATATAAGGGTGGACTGGTGTAAAGCACAGCTCCCTTCGGAATTATGGATGACAAGGAGTACAGCAAACAGCAAAAGTGGAAATCAGCCATGAACAAGCACTAGAGTCTAACATGCTTCAAGGCAAGCAAGCCCCATGGCAAGACCTGCAGAATGAGCAGATGCAGTAGCTATAAATTTGGTCTCAAACATGCCAATGAAATCTGTCCTTATCTCAAACCCTTTGTACTCCACATTGGCCACCAAAAAGGACCACTTGGTTTAACCCCAGTAGGCAGCTGAGCACCACACAGCCACTCACTCCCCACTGCAGTGAGATGGGTGAGAGAATCAGAGGATTAAAGTGCAAAAACTCTTGGTTTGAGATAAAGGCAGTTTCACAAGTAGAGCACAAGCTGAAAGGATAGTAAATTAAAAGGAAGCAAGCACTGTGTTAAAAGATGCTCAACATGGTACAAACAAATGGAATGAATACAATAAAATGTCACAAGAATTCATAAAGAATTGTTTATACCCTGATGACTGGCGCCTGACTAAGATATAGGAAGACCTGGACATTTTCACTGAGAAGAGATTTTATCAATAACATGAAAGAAAAAAAGGAATGGTCTGCATGATTCAGATATTAAAATATCTGTTTAGACAGTGTTTAAGAAGGACAAAACTGATGGTGTGGCACTACTTTATAGTAAGTTACTGTTTATAAAGTTCTGATAAGAGCAAAGCCTACAAATGCTCAATGTGTGCAAAGCATGCTGTGCTGACAGAGCCCAGGAGAAGGCCATATTAAGGGGGCTTGCCTCAGGCTACTGAATCAGAAATACTCAGCAGTACTTGGAATAACTTGTTCAGCTTGCAACATAGGGTGAAGGAAGTGAGTGGATTTGGCATTGTTATGGGGAGGTCAGATCTGGAACACAGACTACTACAGCCAGTACCAAAAGTGTCTTAAAATCACAGCTAAAATGTCCATACCCATAGCAAATGCATCAATAATAACCCCTATATGAAAAGGGAATTAATTTAGATATACAGATCACTGATGAACAAGAAATTGTATAATCTACCAACAAGATTTAAGATTATTCCAAAGTCCCCAAGCACGAATAACTGCAGACTCAACAGCCAGATAAACTTCTGGCAAGATAACTGAGAAGCTGGTAAGTGATGAAGGTAACTGATGCCACTCGTTCTAATTTTGTGGGAAACGGACCTTGTAAACAAATTCACCTCCATTGTTTGAAGAAATTAGAGGTTTAATAGCTTATACAGGTTTCATGCACATACAGTTTTAACAGGGGTTTCTTAAAAAGTCACATTAAGCCACACATGAGCTGCTACTTGAAAGTTGTCCTTCTACCAGTCCTTCAGTCTATGTTCTTATCCCCAGCCTGATCTCCAGCAGGATCACCTGGCTCCCTGCTAAAGGGATGCCAGTGAAAATGCTGGCACAAGCAAAATCACTCTTGGGAACAGCCCAAACCTAGGTTAGCATATACTTGGCATTATGCAAGTATATTACCAATGCCACTTGGCACTTTTATTAAAAAATAAATCTCTTTTAATTAAGACACACATATGCAATGAATGAAGCCATCGACTAGCATGACAACAAAATAGCTATCAGTGGTGGAATCTCTACCAAATGAGAACTGAATCTATGACCTACATTATTCAGCATTTTCAGAATTTTCTTCTAATATTAATAGGACATTTACATCCATCAGTTTTAACAATGTAACATCCCACTAGGTCCTCTTCCTCCAACCCAATTTTTATGTAGCAGAAAATTACTTGCTGGCTGGAAAGCCACTACCCTTGACTTTGTTAGCCCACAGACTACACTATAAATTAACATCTTAACTTATTAATTTCTGATTTTCAGTTCAATATAGACACCAGAAAAAAAGCTTTAGAAAGAAAGTAAAATGCACCAATCTGCAAAATTGTATTAATTTAAAACCTACAAAATAGATGTAACAGCAAAGATTTGACCAAAGATATCTGAAAGTAGTTGGGCAGACGCAGAGTGAGTTCTGCCAGTTGGCTGGGTGGGTAGGATACAAGCTAATTCAACATCATTCCAGCTGATTCCAAGGGTAGAAAAAGAATAAATGATTGACTAATTGAGGAAAAACTAGAAGCAGCATGTCTTTTTCTGGAAATTGGGTACTCTACCATGGTTCCATTTCTGCTTTCACAGATCAGTTGCACACTACCTGCAATATTTCATAAGAAAAGAATTAATTCTGATCACTGAAACCTGGATCCTGGTATTTGGACCATATGGTGCAAGTCCAACATGGTAAATGCATCCCTCTCCTGTCAGTACAACATCAAAGGGCTACAACAGGACAGGACTTCTATTTTTCCATGTTCTACTGGCTATGTCTCACCAGTCCCCTGTGAAACCACAAATACAATTTTGAAGCATTCTTTCTATCAAACACCATATAGGAAATTATTACAACTATATGAGTGCATATTGCAAGCCTGTTACTTACAACCTCCTTCATTATGCACTAGGAGACAATGCAGGAGTATTACCACAGCACATGTACTTATAATGGCTTTGGTTTGCCCCAAATGTTGAATTTAAGAGAGAAATTTCTCTTCTACTTTTATCAAATCTGAGCCAGGAGCAGCTCCAATGTACTTCAATATTGAATATCCTCTAAAAGGTTAGCAAGTGGGTATAGTGTTCTATTATTTAACAGAAAAACCCAAACAAACATTTTTTTAGTTGTCTACATTTTTCTCATCTTATCTAGTGATGGACTTGAAGCTACTGTTCTGAGTGATTTCACTGTTCTTATAGAGAACAACACGTGTGTTGACATGTGAGGTATTTGTTTGGGCTCCACCTATAAAGCATATCGAATTCCAGAGTAATCGCTGTATCTACAATGTAAAATTACAGGTGATGTCATAGAAAGACAGAAGTACTGTCTCCCTACTTAGAGAGGAGCTCCCCTTACAACAAAAGTCTCCTGTAGTACAAGTCATTCAGATCCTAAGCTCTTCCTGAAGCATCATTTGCTGATAAGGATAATCTTACCAACACTGTAATCCCAGGGAAGAACAAAGCTCTCACAAGAGACCTATTAAATTAAAATTAAAACCCTGCAGCTGGCTTCCAACCACGACCAAAGAGTCATAATCTTGGTCCTGCTGCTCACTACTTTGCTCTTGGCAATAAGCTTAGCAGAGCATGGTGTGAAGATGCTTTATGTAGAACCAAGTGGAAAGTAAGTGCAGACTTGGAGAGAGACTTTTTGACACTTGCTTTCTTGTGGCAGGCTCCTACTCTTTGGTGAAACTCAATTGTTCTGTTTCATGAGGGGAGTCATCTAATAGTCACAATTCTGCCTCTTGCTTTTCAATGTAAATGAAATTCCAGTTTTATATTTCCTGGATGTTTTGTAGGATTGCCACAGAAAATAACTCTCTTGCTGGTCTCACCCTGTTATCACCCACTTTATTTATCTCTATAA
Source organism: Drymodes brunneopygia (assembly GCA_013400955.1). Taxonomy (NCBI): domain Eukaryota; kingdom Metazoa; phylum Chordata; class Aves; order Passeriformes; family Petroicidae; genus Drymodes; species Drymodes brunneopygia. The sequence continues at coordinate 164,644 of VZTZ01021297.1, read as the reverse complement.
ATCCTGTATTTGTAGAGCTTCCCCAACCTTCAGCATATCCATTCCAAAAGCGAAGGGTCTATCCCCTCTGGACAAAAACTATCAGCAATTACAGTGCTCAGTCCCCCAGGTTTTTGCAGCCATTCTACCTTTTTCACACACTGAGGATACTAAACCCAGAACATTGTTTCCCATTTACAGCCTCAGCAAATATGAGTAACTTAATTCCCACTTGGGTTTGATTGAGCATGTGGAAATTAGGCACTATCCCTGGCCAAGCATCCTTGCTCACTTTACTTGCCAGATATGTGGCTGGTAAGAGTTAGAAGAATAATAAAATCATAGAACGGTTTGGGCTGGAAGGGACCTTAAAGAGCATCTGGTTCCAACTGCCCCTGCCATGGGCAGTGGCATCTTCTACTAGACCAGGTTGCTCAAAGCCCAGTCAACCTGACCTTCAACACTGACAGTGATGGGGCATCCACAACTGCTCTGAGCAACCTGTGCCAGTGTCTCATCATTCTCACAGTAAATTTCTTCCTGATATTTAACCTAAACTGCCCTCTTTCAGTTTAAAGCCATTCCCTCTTATCCTGCTGGTTACATGCCTGTGTAGAAAGTCCTTCTCCAGCCCTCTTGCAAGTCCTCTTCACACACTAAAAGACTGAAATGAGATCTTTCTCTTCATCAGGCTGAACTATTCCAGTTCTCTCAGCCTGTCTTCGCAAGAGTCCTCTGATCATCTTTGCGGTCCCTCTCTATACCTGTTCCAACAGGTCCATGTTTTTACAATGCTGAGAACCCTGGAGCTGGACCAGCATGCCAGGTGATGTCTCACACCTGGAGCAGAGTAGAGGGGCAGAATCACCCCCCTCACCTTGCTGGCCACACTTTGTGGGATCCAGGCCAGGATCTGGTTGGCTTTCCAGAGTTGTGAGCACACATGGCCGGGTGTATGAAGAGGTCGTACAAGGAGCAGCATCTGGATTCAGAGCTGGTACCTAGTCTGATCAGGCTCAAGTGAAATACAGCAAGCGCCCAACACCGATATTTATCCCTTTTCTACACCTGGAAATGGCATTTAACATTTCGAAATGACAACACTGCGAAGACTCGGGGATTTCCTCAATGTCAGCAGCTAAGGGCCCCTAAGAGCAGATCATTCCTGAAGCACGGGAGTGCTAGAACACGGCACAGCCTCTCCCCGCCGCCCTCCGTCCCGTCCCGAGCCCCCGCCCCGCTCACCTGTCCGCGGCGGCGGCGCCGTCCCGGACCCCGCGGATGGGCCCCGTCCCGGGATAAGCGCACCGCCGCCCCCGCACCCGGGACGAGAGGGCGGAGCTGCGCCTGGCAGACACAGCAGGCTCCGTGCCCAGATTTCCCTTTAAATCTTCAACGATAAAAGTCCCGGGACGGGCGCCGGGAGCCCCGCCTAGGCGCGCTGGGGTGGAGGCGCCGCTTCCCGTGGCAGGGGAGCAGGAGATGCGCGGAGCCTTCCGCGCCCTTCCCTTCTTGGAAGAAAGGCTGCCTGGGACCTGCTTCCAGTCAATTCATGTCTGCGTTGATTAAGGAATCTTTCCGGCAGTGTCAGTGACTGCTAAGTTGAGAAAATGCACTGTTTTTGCGAAGGAAATAACCTCTTTTAAAAAGTTAAGAGACTTGCGTGTCGCACAGACGTGGGATATAATTAAAGCAGTACACAGATAGAACATGCTAATATGACTAAATTCATCAGAGGAAACCTGAAATGTAATAAATACCCTTATGTTGTACTGTTGTTCACCCTGTTCTTTATATGGTGGAGGTCTTATTTAGACTGATACGTCCAATGGGTGTCAGTTTTGAAGTTCAGAAAATGGTTAATGCAACCTGTTTAAGGCAGGTGATTGAATTTCATTGATTTCATTTGATGCAGAACAAGAAACTGGTTCCCGTGAAGTAAAATGCATGACTGCAGTACATTTCTTTCCACACACGTGCCGTGCTGTAGCTGTGATCCAGGGGGAGTAGACACAAACCTGCAAAAAAAGCATCCACCAGTGATGTTTTTCTATTGGCTTCTGGCTTTTATGGCACAAGACACATTCATTCAATAACAGCTTTTCTTCTGAGGGAAGAAAAACCTTGATATTCCTTGTCTAGCATGAAGCAGCAAATCATTGGAAAAGTGGTTTTGCTAGTAGAGAGCTTGATAGAATGCAGATAGAAAGTATTTAAGAGGCAAAAGTGTGTTTAGATGATCAGTGCAGAGAGAAAAAGTGTTGTACATACACTTACCAGCCAACACCAAATGTAGCTGAAATTGTTTTGTTTTGTTCACATGTGTTTCCTTGTGTTTGCATGATGGTGTACTATCATCTAAAGAGTCTGGAAGGAAATCCAAGAACTAAAACTATTATTGAAGAGCAGAACTAGAATGAAACAGAAACATGATAATATGGATATTGAAAAATACATTGGAACAAAAAGTACTGAATAACATTTTGTGGAAAAAAATAATTGCATTGCTATCTTTGCTTTTCCTTCTCATTCTTTTTCTTGAGAGTCATCTTGAAGAAAAAGCAGTATGAGGCTTTTTCAGAGTATCTTTAGGAATCTGGTATGGGCTCCTACCAGCAGATTTGCGTATGAAGGGATATTTCTAATGATAGAAAAAACTAGTCTGAGGAATCCATGTCATTAAATGAAATAAATTTTAAGCATTTGGGTCTCAGGGAGTGGGAAAATATAATAAAGAGATGCAAAATTTCAACAGCCTGGAATTTTTAGGTGAAATAACGGTCAAAAATTTTATAAAGTTTCCAAAATTTCTACAGATACCTAGTGTACAATGTGTACTATCATGACTATAAAGATTCTACAAGAAATGGAGCAAAAGGAGCTGATTGGTATAATAAACTGTGCCATGTGAATCAGAAGCATATGTTAAACTTCAGCTAAAAATAAAAGTAGCAACCAAGGTGAGATAGATATAAAAAATTAATAGGGCTGAAAAAGTACTTTGCTCTAATTTTGAATTAAGGTAATGAGATGGAGAATTGGCAGATTGATCATAAAGGTGAAGGAGGAGAAATAATAAAATGGGAATGAAAAATCAAGCTTCAGACACGATAAGAATAGAACCAGTTAGTTTTCTCAATCTATGCAAGAACAATGTCTAGAAGATGTAATTCCAGGCCCAGTAGTAAGGAATTTCTAGTGGCTTTGTGGAGTTTAGAATACTGTGTGACTGAAGAATAGCAAATTTAACACTTACATTTAAAAAATTAAGAAAAATAAGGAGTCCCCTGTATTCTGCACTACCCAATGTGTTCCAGACCAATATGTGGTAAGAAAACAGGAGTTCAAGAGGTGGAGAAATTGTAAACTCATTTCCTTTTGTAATTGTTAATGTTGCCAGGCAGTCCTGCCAATGGCATGAAGTTATGGGAAGGGTAAATATAACCTTAGGGTTTATCTCACAGAGTTCCAGATAGGATTAGTGAAGCGTTACAGCTAACACTGAAGGCATGGCTGAGATCTCTGAAATATTTTATTTAAATCTATTTCTTCCTTGTTTACATAGATCAATTTAGATTGAAACAAGGACAGAAAACAGTCCAAAGAATGAGGCAGAGGCATGTGGCTTTTTTTAACCTATCAAAATGAAATTTAAAATGGGGTATACCTATTGCTGTTAAATAATTTAGTGAGTAAGAAGATAAAGACGTAACTCAGTTAAAGGTCAGTCAAAGCACAGAATAAATGAGAGTTAATGGCAGTATAACTTTGGCATATTTTATATTCCAGTAAGTTTTCCAGCAAGAAAAATTGAAGTTATGAATCGGTTCACAAGAGAAGTAATAGAGTTTCTACTGTTATTTGAAAGTTGAAAATAAATAGGTTACAAAATTTGGCATTCCCAGTCTGGTGTTGCTTGCGTGACACTGCAGGTGAGTTGTGCTGGGAGCTGGCTCCCCTTCATCATGGATGATTCCAGTAGAACATGGACTGATTAATGCTGTAAATAGGTGATTACAAGTGGTGTTCCCCAGGGCTCGGTACTGGGGCCTGTCCTTTAAATATCTTTACGGATGACCTGGATGAGTGGACTGAGTGCAGCTTCAGTCAGTTCACAGATGACACTAAGTTGGGCAGGAGTGTTGATCTGCTGGGTAGTTGGAAGGCTCTGTAGAGGGATCTGGACTGGTTGGATCAATGGGCCTAGGCCAGTTTTATGAGGTTTGACAAAGCCAAGTGCTGGGTCCTGCCCTGAGGTCACAACAACTCCATTGCAGCTCTGCAGGCTGGGGCAGAGAGGCTGGGAAAATGCCCAGTGCAAAAGGACGTGGGGGTGCTGGTCAGCAGCCTGCTGCATGTGAGCCAGTGTGTGCCCAGGTGGCCAAGAAGGCCAGTGGCATCCTGGCCTGTACCAGCATTAGTGTGGCCAGCAGGACGAGGGCAGTGATCGTCCCCCTGTGCTCAGCACTGGGGAGGCCATGCCTCGAGTCCTGTGATCCCTCTTCTCTCAAGTAACAAGCAAGATGAGATGGTGTCAAGTTGCACCAGGGGAGGTTTAGATTGGATATCAGGAAAAATTTCTCCACTGAAAGGTTTGTGAGGCATTGGAACAGGCTGCCCAGGGCAGTGATGGAGTCACCATCCCTGGAGCAATCCTGGAGGTATTTAAAAGACAAGTAAATGTGGTACATAGGGACATGGTTCAGTGACGGACTTGACAGTGTTAGGTTAATGCTTGGACTAGACCATAAAAGTGTTTTCTGCCTAAATTATTGTGATTCTATGCTCAACATGAAATGACAATTTGTGTTTGGAGGCCATAAATTTTTTTACTAAAAGAAACTGATTATTTGGTTCTAAAAATTTGCCTCAGTCTTGCCCCGTCTCTTAATACTTTATTGAACATATATACCAGAACCTAGACAGGATTGGCAATTGCTACTGACCCTATTCTGGAGCAAAGGTGGCCTTTGTGGGTTCTTAGGCTTGGATCCTATTTCAGCCAGTAATGTTGCAGAGTGATGGGAAGAGATGACTGTCTTGGAGGTCTCAATTAACTGAACTCAAAAG
>VZTZ01021297.1:8742-159559 GCA_013400955.1 Drymodes brunneopygia | reverse complement strand
TTTTTTTTTTTTTTTAACATTGACATTCTAAACATATCAATCACCGGTGCTAAAAGGGGGGAATCAGGATAGTACCACAGATGTGGGATTATTTACAAGCAGGCTTGAAAGCTTTAGAGGTGGCTGTTAAGACAAAGAATAATTAGTTTCTGTTTTCTTGGAGAGATGTTTCAATGATGAAGAAAATGAGCTTTTCCTTTAGATCCTGAAGGAAACATCCCCCAATAACATTCATGGAAAGCCGTTATATAGATGGAATTTGCTGACTGTAGATGGTGTAAGAAATTATATTGCTCAGGCAAGGGAATCCAGACATTAAGTGAAAACTTACTCTGTTTTTGTCTATGTGAAATCAGCAGAATCAAGCCAAATTCTGCCAAGGCTCAGCCTTAGCCTGTGCTTGCAAATATTGCTGCTGTCCTGGAGGAAGTCACTTGACATTAAGATTTAGTGGTCTAAAAACTAACTCAGTTCATTTGCCTTGAAGCAGAAGATGTTAATCTGGGGAACAACACAGAGTACTTACTCCTAGCTCCAGGAAGAGCTCCTTCATCCAGTATCTATGTAAGCCATCCCTCTTACATATGCAAGATCATGAGAGCCAAGGCTACTTTGCTGCACAAGTCTCCCCGTTTCTTTTTCATATCCTCAATTTCATTCTTCTCTCCTACAACTGTCAGTGTGGCCCAGCTGGCTCCAGATCCAGCATCTAACTACTGGCAGGGACAGTGGTGTCAGCCTGCAGGGCTGGAGACCTCCTAACCACTGCAGCTTGAGGTTGCCACTTGACAGAAGGGTATCTCTTCATTATACCACAGGTTTCCATCCTGCCTTCTTAACATGCATGGTGTTCAACACATCATTTGCTGATAGCAGAGATGTGACAAATCATCAGGAATTTTTGGATCTTATCCAAGTTATAAGAAAACATGGTGTCTAGCAGGTATTGTTATCTCTCTTTTCTATATACCTTAATATTTTGAAAGTGTCCTCTGCATTCTTTTCCAATATATGTGCACTCTACTGACATTCATATAATTTTCCTGCCTTCCCTTTCTTTCTTACCTTACTTCAGTCTGTATTATTCTTACTGCCTAGTTCTTTCCCAGCACCAGTTGTTAGGCTGAGATTCTCTCTCCTTCTGCATCCCTTTTTCTATTCTCAGCATTATCCATCTCACTTGAACAAGACTTGTCTTGTCTCTATCACCTTGGTTCCTAGTTTCTTTGCCTAGTTTATCACAGTATCACCAAGGAAAGCTCTCTTCTATGATTAGGTGCACCCTTCCCAATTGAATCTTCACAGCCTCATTGTCCGGAAATGCCGTTGTCTTTTACATGTCTTTTACATTGTCTGGAATGCATGGTGTCTTTTACACACCATGGTTGGTTTGAAAAAAAGACTGTTCCCCAGACTCTTGTATCTGTATCTTGTACACTCTTGTATCTGTAAAACCCCACTGAGTTTCACAATTCCCACCCTTCCTTCACAAAACCTTGACTACTCCCTTGCACTTCTCTTTCCCTCCAGTCTGTTGGAATTCAGCAGTTGCCATAAAATTTCATTGCCTGCACTGATAGTCTTGTGCTGTTTATGTGCCTAGAGGCAGGGGAAATAGAATGAGTTTTTCTGTTTAATTATCATTTTAGTCTGATTTATTCTGATTAGTCCTATATATTGAGAAAAATATAGCACAGAGAGGACAGAGTCTTGCAGATCACAGAGTCATAGAATGGTTTGGGTCGGAAGGGACCTTAAAGATCATCTGGTTACAACGCCCCTGCCATTTAGATATTTAGGTATTAAAAGGTGACACTTTTCTGTACATAAGCACACTACATTTTTTATGCTTCACAGTAGGTCAGCCTAGATTCAGGCCAGAAATATATCTGGTGATTTCCCTCCACTCAGTCCAGTGTCACAGTGGACTATTAAGCAGTTGATAATGTAACCAAGAACAATATATGGTTCAAAGGATAGAAATACTTAAAATTTGCCTCTAGACCGTAACAATTGTGTCACATACAACCTGCTGTCATAAAGACCAGAGAAGAGGGAGGAAAAAACAATTTATCCCAAATGCAAATAGAGGTTCAGTAATGTTTGCAGTAGTAGTTGCACGCTATTTCCGGGGTGGGTTGCAACACCCACAGTACCTCAGCAAAACCACGCACACATAGTTTCTCTGATAAATCAGTGCCATTCTGAGCAGAAAACACCAAGCCCAGTGTGGTGTGGGCAGTCAAAATACTGGCGATGGCCATAAGTGTACATCTTTTAGCAGGACTGAAGTGTATTTAATGTACTTGCCCTGTGTGGCTGTTACTGAGAGACACACATGCAAATAGTCTGGCTATTAACTATTGCATGCACCTGAACACATGGTTATTTTCTAAACTCATGTACATATAGATACAGTAGACTATGGCCTTATTTCATTAGACATTTCCATGACATAGGGCTGTAAGGCTCATCCCATGGCTGGACTCAAGTCTTCCCTTCAGAAGAGTCTGATGATCCCATTTCTCCTGACTGATTGTGCACCACTTCAAGCATTACAAACAGCATTTGCCATCAAATCCCAAAATAAACATTGTAATATCATTTAGGTCTGGATTGTCAAGAGGTTGGACGACTTTGCTCTAGCTATTACTTCAGTTAAATACTGTAATAATAGCATTCTTTCTCTTGCAAGCAATTGAGTGGGTGTATATGTAGCAATTATCTAAGTGGGTAGAATTTGCACAGATGAAAATGAAGTAGATGAGCTGTAATATCAAGTGTAGGTGACATGCCTCCCTTTATACACCCTTTCACCTTGCCCACGCAGGAGGTACACACCAAACAGGGCAGCCTTCTGAAGGGCTGGAAGGTTGTAAAACCTTGCAGGAGCATGGGTTTTGCTGAATGGATCTGTCTAGGATGCTTCAGGAATTTAAGAGAAAAGTACTTGTTTTGGACATTTATGAAATTGTAATTTCAAGTATTCTGCCTAAGATGAAAATTTTATGAAAGGTTTCTTCTGCATCATTAAGAGAAGGTTATGTGAATTATAATCTTGGCTAAGCCACAGCAGATAGAAAACGCTAAAACTTATCTGAGGGGTTTTTTGGTTTTGGATTTTTTTTTGTTGTTGTCGGTTTTTTTGGGCGGGGGAAGGTTTTGGAAGAAACCACAGTTCTTCTCATAGGTGAATATATTTAAAGACAAAGGAGAAAATACTGTAACATCATTTCAGATTGCAGCAGTGTTTCATTCTTAAATGAAACCAGAAAACTCAGCCTGAAATGTGAAAAACGTCGCCTGGAGGTTGATGAGGAGTCAGAAGCTGTAGTCAAGTTTCTTACTGGGGCAGTTTTTCTTATGGTAGAAAGTACAACAGATTAATAACATGCCTCAATAACATGCTTGATCCAGTGTCACTAAGATATTTGAACCATCTCTTCAGATGATGGAAAGGACTGGATCACCTCAAGAGGGGATCAGATCCATCCCCTTGCGTGTGGCAGTGCTGCCTATGTCTGTGCCTTCATAGGTGTTTGTCTGTATCAGTCTCAAAAAAAAAAAATCTAGTGACAGAGGTTACCCCACAACACTCAAACATGATAATTAATATTATTATTTTGTTATGAGTCTTCTGTAAAGCCAACAGGCATTTCAGGAGATAGAGGATTGTCTGTTGGAAGGGATTGAAAGACAATAAATTAAAGCACTTTAATATTCCATTAAAATTAGTGATAGTCAGAGATACACATTTTCTTGGTTGTAATTTTAGATGTTCAATGCATGACACAAAAAAATAAAATACAGCAGCTCTTCAGGAGCATTTAAAATAATGTAATCTTCACAATTAACAGTAATAAATCATGATTTCAAGTAATTTTGCCAAGGCAATGCTATCAGCTGAAAGGAACCTAAAAATGGGGGAAAAAAGCTTATATTTTAGTAGTGAGAAAGTGAATCAAAGGCATCATACTTTCCTAATTAGACTGATTTAAACCTTTTATCTCCCCTGAATGTTTTTAAGTGCTCTTTTTCTTCTAGGAAAAGTACCAAAGTGCTTCTTGAACTTCTTTTTTCTTCTATATTTCTAGGTTTTCAGTGATCAGCCACACTTTGTACCAAATCAAACAAGGATTTTTCAATACCTCTATGACTAGTAATGAATTACATTGTGTCATGGTTTAACCCCAGATGGCAACTAAGCACCACGCTGCTGTTGTTCACTCCACTCCTCAGCCTACAGGTAGGATGGGGAGGAGAATCAGGAAAAGTTAAAACCAGTTGAGATAAGAACAGCTGAATAATTTAAATAAAGTAAATAATAGCAATAACAACAATAATAACCATGAAAGGAAAGATAGTAAGAAGATATAGAGGAATAAAGCCCCAGACAGAAAAGTGATGCTCACTACAGTTGCTCACCAGCTGCTGACCAATTCCCAGCCTGCCCCTAAGCTGGGATCGGCCCCTTCCAGCCAACTCCCCCCAGTTTATACACTGAGAATGACACTATATGATATGGAATATCCCTTTGATCAGTTCAGGTCAGCTGTCCTGGCCATTCTCCCTCCTGGCTGCTTGTGCACCTGCTCACCAGCAAAGCATGGGAAACTGGAAAGTCCTTGCCTTGGGGTAAGCCCTGCTTAGTAACAACTGAACCATCAGGGTGTTATCAACATTTGCGTACTAAACCCAAAACACAAAACTGTACCAGCTACTAGGAAGAAAATTAACTTTATCCCAGCCAAAACCGGACACTTTTGTAGCTGCAGTGGCCACTAAGAAAAAATTGTTAGAACCCCAAGTTTTGAACTTTGTAAAAAATTACTTCAGCATGATTCTGAAATAGAGGCATCCAAGAAGGTAAAAATACCATCTTTTACATGCTTTGGAATAAAATCTGAATTTACTAGACCCACTGCAATGTGTTAAACTGCATTCACTTCACTCACTGTGTGACAGACATATTTAGGAATGCTGCCAATTCAACAGAGCAGGATCCTTGGTTCTCATCCACATTTGAACTCTTTTTATACTGTACTAGTAGAGTGAGGACACCTGAAAAATCTACTTACCCTTCATATATCTCTAGGGCTACTTTACAGTCTTAGAATCTAAAATAAGGTTTCTCTAAATATAAGTAGTCTATATTTTAAATGCTGTTCACCTAATGAAAATGTAATTCATTTTAGATGCAGTTCATTTTGAAAATATGTATTGTATTTTCATACATATTCATTCCTATGTCCAACATGTGAATGTGCCTATGCTTGGCCACCTCAGATGAAATAATCTGAATCAAAAAATCCTTCTCATATAATCTTTTGAGGGTATTTCATAATAAGTACTGCTTTGCTTTGTTTGAGGATTGAACTAGCTTCCTTTTTCTGTCTGAATAAAAGGGTTTTTTTCCAGAGTTCATGAAGTACTTTCCTGGAAGATATTTCTGGATATGGATTCTGAGCCACAGAACAGTCTATTCAAGTCATTGACCAGCAGGAGGTAAGAAGGTTCCAGTTAAGGATGCTGGCCTTGATCTGGACAAATCACTTTGATGTCACTGGTTTTTTTGCCCCTTCTTACAGTAATATTGATAGGAGCTAAAAAGTACTGGCCAAAGACATTGTCATCACTGATTGCTGGCTGTACCTATGAGAAAATTATGGAATCTTCGTCAATCCAATATGTTCTTGCATGTTATGATTAAAATTTAGCATTAATTCAGCATTCATCTGAATGAAAAAAAAGGAAGAAAGTGGAACAAATTGTACAAATTTCCCTGTCTTTTTCAGTTGGAAATCCCAAGTCTTTGCCTTTTTCTTCCCAGCTTAGCACAGAACTCTGTAGTGCTCTTCTATTCCAACCCAGGGATGCCTGACATAATGATTCATCTGCATTTGTAGAATGCTTTATCTTTCCTTGTGAAACTAAGGAAAAGTTTTCCTCATTCTTGCTAACTATAAAAATGGATCATGATATCTATTTGACAAAATACATCAGATTATCAGTGTAATGTGTTCTTGCCCCTCTCTACCTTCTGATTTTTGATCATTCTGAACTCTCATTTAGAATTGAAGGAGTCTACAATATTTTTGGGGCAGTCAAGAACTGTTTGGTAGCTACTCTGGTAATAAATTCAAGCCACTGCATAGCATTTCTATATTTCAGTATTTCCACAAATATATATATATATATTTTGATATTTCCATATCAAATTACACACAACTGTTTGAAGGGATTGGCCAACTTTTTCCCATCTGCAAAAGACTGTCACTTAGTAAAGGCCTGATGTCAGTATTTGCAGCCTTCCTGTATTCATGCATTGAGCCCCTGGAAATTTATTCATCATTACATGTATTCAGGAAAGTGTTTTTCCCAATGATAATTGTTTCCATGAGGTTGGGAAGAGATCAAGACCAGTGTGGCTGCTTCATCAAATGTAGTATTCTTTTTGTGGTTGGGTACCTCTGAGACAAATTTTTCCCAGATGTTAAAATTTAATCAGAGAAATGACCTGTGTTCCTTCCTAAGCCTAGCAACTCTGAAACTGAGGTTTGTGCTGCAGATACCAAGAAGGCCATCTCTATTTTCCCTCTGCAACACTATTTTTTCCCAGGAGGACTGTGTAACTGCAAAGCAAATTGCATTAAGGCTTGTAAGGTGGATGGAAGTGCACCCTGCCATCACAGCCCACACCACCAGGGTTCACGCTGGGTCTGTGGCCTCAGTGCTCTGAGGGTATACTGCCATTCTCACATGGCCCACATCTCATCTGGAACTTTCTGTAACTGCATCCATACTGCTTCTCACTACCCTGCCACTACTGAGCCCTCCAAAAGGACTTACCCTAGGGATAAAGCCTTCCACGTTCCTTATTTGCCTCCAGGATTATGAAACACGTAACTCAGTAACTGTGAACAACTCCTGAAAGTCTCCCATGAAGTTTTAACGTGAATATAAACAGCCATATGAAATTAAAAGAGAGAGTGACTACTCCCAGCTGTAGTCCTTTAAAATGCATTGCCTTTATGGATATTTGCTTCTTGGCATTCCTCCTTTCTCTTTCAGAATCTGCTAAGAATCTGGATTCTGGGATTTTGGCATCAGGAGAGAGTCTGGTTGGTGAGAGACTTTTTCCACCCCACAAACTCATGCAGTGAGCATGAAGGGAGCAGGAGAGATCATGATCTATACACTTCAAAAATGAAAATTCTCCAAGCTGTACAGATTGGGCATGCCAGCATGCAAACCTGGATCACACACCTTCAAGACTCCAGTTGCTTTGCTGCTCAGAATACCTAACAGCTGGCATGGTCTGGCTAGTTCTTAGTGCAGCAGCAGCTTTGATACAGGACAGACTCAGGACTGTCTCATGTCAGAAATATTCTTAGCCTACTGGCCTTTGATGGCCAAGGAAAGGTTTGTTAATCCCTAAGGAATGAAGTAATTAATTCTTGTGGGAGATTATAAAAATATCTATATGTTTTAAATGCTCTATTATTACCTCTGATTGTTAGGTAAAAGGCAAGTACACTTCCTGATGATTTGGTCATGGTATTACCGATTTAATCTTGAATTAACATTCTCTTTCATCTGCCACCCTAGGCCTTGCGACTGCCTGTGTGCTACGTGACTCCCTCAGCTGAGATCACTAGTTTCCAGCCATCAGGGGTACTGCTTGTCCACATAACTCCAAACCTAAAAACTGAAATTGCAAACAAAATGCCATTGCTCCTGGTAAGATGTCCTTACTCCTGTTGTTCTCAGTGAGGACGCTACTGAAATTTTCACCATTTTTGTTTGTGAATATGTGGTTGAATTAATGAGTTAAACAGTACCTGAAAAAAATACGTCCTTTTTAAGGTACTCTTTAAAACAGGGTATTTGCTGAGCAGTGAGTGCAGTTAAGTGCAGCTGCCTTTACACTGATGTTTTCTATAACATCATGAGTTATAGGTAAATTGCTAGATAGCCTACTCACTTAAAAGGACTTTCAGAAATTCTTTCTTCTAGTAATAAAGTCCAAAGACCCCTAACAAAACACTTGTCTCCTATACCCTGTAGGGCTTTCAGAGCTGTGTCTTTGAACCGTTCACCCAACAAGGCAGTTCTGCTAAATGTGCAGCTGGACATAGTCAATAAGAAGAAAAACAATATTTGTGTATATTTTCCTTTTCTTGGTTTTCTTGCCTCAGTGATGTGCCTCCATGCAATGATGCCTCAGTGCAAAAGCATCTCCTGACCTTCACAAATGTGGTCAGTATGAGAAACTCTTTAAAGTCAGGGAGTTCTTCAAGATTCAAGATCCCTTTTTATCCTGCTCAGAACTGACCAGGCTCATCAGAATAAAGTGAAAGAACAAACCACTAATTGATTTTACATCTGTGGGTCAAGATCATCTTTAAAACCAATAAAAAAGTCAATTACCTAGACACTATAAGTCATATAGCTGATATTAAAGTCCAACTTCATAAACAGTTTAATCAAAGTTATAACGAATAATTAACTCTTGCATTAACACCACCCAGATGTGGAAATAATATTATTAATCATCCTGGGTAGAGCAGTGCTTGTAAATAATCTTGCATAATAGTTGACATTATATAGAGCCTTTCTGCATCAATGTTTTTCTTTATATATTTTATATATGTCTAGATACAGATTGAGGTTTTGGGGGTTGTGCCTTTTCTAAGAAGAGTTTCATAAAAATCCCTATCTAAAAACAAGTTTGTTGAATAACAACAATGAAGTTAAAAGGTATTTTAGTGCCTTTAGTGTCTTGATGCATCTGCACCCACTTGCACCAGATAATATGTGAACCCTATGAAAGGAAAATTATGCCTTGTTCATCTACAAAAGAGATCAGCTAATGTTGTAGTATTGAGCCTGAGATTGGCAACTTGTGATATTACATTACCAAATCTTAAAATCCTTTCTCTTTAGTTCTCGTTTGTATAAATGACTTGTGCTTGGCACCAGATGCAGCAAAGGTAGCCTGACTTATGTCTAGAGCTGGATAAATCTAGTAAGGGGGTTGCTCCCAGCATAAATGGAGATTTTGAGGGAAGTTAGAGGCAGTTTGAATAAAATTCATTATCATACTGACATCTGCTAGGTTAGAAAATCATGTTCTATTGACATGCTACTATTACTGTGTAAAGTTCATAGGAGTCCCTCAGGCATTTCCAAAAGTTATGCATATGATGATAACTGCCACTTTTCCCAATAAGTTATGAAAAAAAAATAATTTTGGAGGGTAAAATGTCTTTTTCATCTCTGACAATGTATACCTCATGGCAAAAAAAAGTTCATCAAGATTTTGAAAAAAATAGCCAGGTATTGCAACAGTGGTCTGAAACTTTGAAAAAGCCCTGCTGAGACTCATAGCAGATGAGAGACTGATATCAGAATATCCATCCTATTATTATCCTCCAAAATTCTCACATCATATCCAAATTCTGAGCAGGTTCACATAAAATCCAGTGGAATTCTTTAAAAAAAAAAAACAAACCCAAAACCAAAAAACACACACAAAAAAACCAAAAAAACCCCAACCAACCAACCAATCAACCAACCAAAAAAACCCAACCTGAGATATATAAAAATATAAAAATAAAATGCAGAGACCTGAGAGGTCATCTTGTCTATCCATGCTCTAAAGGAAGTTCAGCCATCTCTCATTTCTCTAAAAGACAGTCATTTCACATGCAGTCCAGAGAGACCAGGTTTCAATCCAATGACTTCTCAAGTAAGTCCTAGGGTCTGCCATTAGAACCCATTAACTGAAAGTATTTCCCTATATTACCTTGCTTGCAAGAAAGCATTTGTAGTTCTTCAGTATCAGCACCTTGGCTGGCAAAATCTTACCTGTCTAAATATATCTGGCTTGAACTGATAAAAGTGTATTTTAAAGTTGCTCTTTGACCATCAGTTCTGGGATGAGTTCAGAGATTTTCCTGACAAGACTGGTAAATTCCTGATTAATTCTGTAACCATAACACAAAGTTGCTTTGTTTCCCATTTTTCCAAAAAAAAAGTGTATTAGTGATTTCTAGTTTGCGGAACTTTTTTCCAGTATTCTTTGTGCTTTTTAACTACTTTACTTTATCTAAGGCATTTTGGATAGATAGTATTGAATTCTTGAGGTACATGTTCATGAAGCTTCCACAGATGCTCTCATGGACCTTCATGCAGCTCTACTAAGTGTCAAGAGACTGATCTCAGTCCTTGCATTTCTAGAAAGTAAAAATTACTCCAGAAAGTAAGTGGCATTAGACTTTGCAGAAGGGACAACATCTGCTCTCTAAAGAGAACAGATGTCCAAATATATTTTGTGGAAGGATTCAATATTACTTTTAATCCACTATTGCTTAAAGTATTGTTGAGATCATGAGATTTTTGAGATCACCCTGAGATTATGGCAGTTTCTCAAGCAAGGATCTTGATAAAAAACAACTGATGGACTGACTTTACACTCCTTTTGATATGGCAGTAGAAGAGAAACCAAGTGAATGGTTGCACTTTGCATAGATATTTCTTCTCCAACATGTAATTTCATATCAGAAGTGTGAACACAGTTCCCTAAGTTTTCACAAACTAAATCTGGAATGCATTGTTAACTGGTTTTAATGAAATGCAATTCTAGAATTTTTTTTATTTTTTTAATGTCCTATAAATTCACATCCTCACTTCTCACACTATTATTTTTTCTTTAGTAGTTAAGTGCAGGAAGAAGATTAATCTCTACTGAAAATATCCTTTAAGCTCTGTAATCATAATTTCTATATTGATATAATGTGAGGTTTTCATATACAACTCCACCTTCTTTTGCTTTCCTGCTTGAAGAACATTGTTCTGATTTTTTTGTCTCTTTCTTGTAACTTAAAGATAATGAATTTAATGCTAAGTATTTTTTGTCATTTTTCTTCTCATTAAATAGCATTGAAGATTAATTGCTTAGTAAAAGCAAACACAGACAACTTACTCAGGAGGTAAGAGTCACTTCATCTGTCATACAAAAAAACCACATCAGAGTTTTGAACAAATAAATGCAAACAGAAACAAAAACTACCAAGCAATTATTTTCTTTTTTTAAAAAGTGGGATTTTTAACATTTGGCAAAAAATTTGATCTGGTTGATTTCTTTTCCTGCTCAAAGAATATGCCTGATGTGAGCTGGGTGGTTCTTCCTCAGTAGTTTTCTTTTTGTACTATTCCTTGGTCTGTAGAGAAACTGCAAGAGACACAGGGCTGCCTGATACCTCAGAATGACTTCAAAGCCCAATGTCTCCTGTCCACAAGGGACCTGTTGTCACCCTTGCCATGAAGAACAAAGATCCTGATTACAGAACTACAGCTAGTGATTTTCTTTACCCCGGCAAGAGCAGTAATGTCTCTGATGGAATGCTTTTATCTCATCCAATCTTATTCAGATGAGAAAAATGTTTTACAGCTAGTCCAGAGTACGCACCTCTTTGACAGCCCCAGACCTTAGCACTGTAAGATTCTCTAGTCAAACTCTGAATTTTAGCCAAATTGTGTAGTTTATTGAAAAAACACCAGGATTTTATCTGTATTGAAGTGCTGAAAAACTAGAGGGATCAAATAGGTACGACAGCAATACACTGTAACTTCATTTCCACTTCTCTTACTCCTTAAAATATCAACTCTTTTAAAAATCCATTATCTGTTTCTGGCTAACCATTGACTTAACTACTCTTCTAATTCTGTTTTCAAATATCTCCCATTTGATCGTCCAAGTCTTTTGAGGGATTCAGAATAGTAGCTCACAGCCTCGTGGATACTGGTAGCTAAATCAAGCAGGAGGTGAGTCAGTAATGAAGCATGGTTGGTTCGCTAGGTGACATCCTTCTTGAGAAATGCAAGATGTCCAAAAGGTAGGCTGTATGTCCAAATCAAACTTGCTTTGTTGCAGCATCTTTCCCTCAAGGCTTCCCAGTGATTAAGTTTTCTTGGTCTGCTTTGTCAAGGAAAGCTGGATCAAACAAATCTAAACACATAAAATTAGGTGGGATCAGTATTGCTGTCTTTCTGTTTCATTGCCATGGTGTTCAGCAGAGATGAAATTTGACTTTTCAGGGGAAGAAAAGAGCCATCAGTGTGCAGAATAACTCTGATAGGAACAAGCTACTCAACTCCCATTTGCAATGTAAAAACACAGAACTGAAAAGACCTTTATGAATCCAGTCTCCAGAAAACTCTGGAACAGGCAGACAGCTACTGAAGAAGCCCATAAAGCATCTACTCTATTCGCAATGGCACATGATGCTTCCACATCAGCTAGCTTAAGAATTTTAATAAGAGGTCAAGAGCCATAGCTATTAAGTGTCACAGGACTAGAACAGGACAGATTAAGGGAGTTGTTGATGACAGAGTTATCTGCAACAAGAAGGAATTTGTTGAAGAAAACTCACAGATGGTGGGAAAAACCTGTTGTCCCTGCCAGACTGACTTAAGGAAAGCGTCTCTGCAATTGTTGACTACAATACTGGCCAAAGGTGTCAATGCTGAATGTATAAGTAGTGTACACCAGAAATACACCTTGGCAGTTTAATGTCAATAGAAACACAAAGACGTTTTGTCCTGCAAGCCTAGGGTTAGGAAAGAGGTGAAAAGATTAGGAAAGAGGCAGGAAGAGCCTTTTGTTCTACTCCAAAGAAAAGGAGCAGAAATGGACACGTAGATCAAGATAATGTTTGAATTCTCATAGAGAAATGTAAATAAAAGTCCCTTTTTCTTACTCTTTCAGAGGTAGTAACACATGCAGTATGTAAGAACTTAATTTTTTCTCTGAGAATTTTCTATATCATCCTTCCAAAATGTTTCAAACTCAGTTTTAAAACTCTTTAAGTTTTTCACATTCAGGACATTATTCCAGAACCATGTTTTTTGTTACTGTTTCCAGTTTACATGTATTTATTACCAAAATAAGCATTTTGTCTTGTGACAACATTGCTCTTTAACTTAAACAAATCTCCTTTATGCTTAACTTCCTATGTGATGAGGTTTTTTTCTTTTTATTTTATCTAGGTCAAGGGGTCATATACTTTAAGAAGATGAAATTCAATTCCTGACCCTTCTTTCTGTTTTATCTCAGTGTCTTTGGTGATAACCAATCTGGCTGCAACATTCACTTTGACCTGTATGTTACAAGTGGATTTTTGTTATTAATCTGCCTGTATATCTCAGGGCAGATTTTGAGGCAACTTGATCTATATTAGAACATTTTTCTTGAAAGCAAGATAAAATTTCACCTTTCCCAGTAAGTTTTCCACTCATACCTGATGCGATTCACCAGTGCTCTCTCTCCCTGTTTCCTCTCTTCTTCAGGGCCTGTTTTACCCCAGGTATAAGACCTAATAAGCATCTAAAAGCACAGAACTGTGAACTCAGTTATGGTAAATACCAGATAATCACAAGAAGGTCTACACCTGATCCAGAGAGCAAGTGGAAGGCATTCTCAGAGCAAGGAGCAGAGCAAGTAATAACAGAAATAGACATTTTAGTAGGGCAAATTGCGCTATGTATTGTTTCTACCTAAGTTAAATCACAAAAAGTAGAGAAAACCAAAGGAAATGGCTGTAAGCAAAACATGTAGAAGTGCTGGACTTCTTACCTCCGGCAGAACTGGCTACAGGGTGCGGCATTAGGCTGGTTTAGGTAACCACAGCACAACAAAATTAAGTTAAAATTAGATCTGATTGCCAAGACAGGATATGATCAGCTATGCATACCTACCTCCTCCCGTTTTAATGGAGTTTCATCTTAATAGTAAGATTATAAGGGAAAGGCTTGTCTTTGAGGCACAGCTCTCTGGCCCTGTGTTTATCCTGGTACTCCCACCTGGAGGTGCAATGAGACCATCATTCTGCACCATATTATCTTGAAGTTTTGGGGATGTTTATCCCTAAGAGACCAGCCTCCTGCATGTTTCTTAACAGCTTAGAATGCATACATTTCTAGTATCAAGATTCCTATCTGTCAATGAAATTTTGAAATATCACTAGGGAGGTACTTGTCTTCTGGCAACATTTGTCCTGTTTTATTTTATTCTCTATATTAATTTCTCAAAATTTTTGAATGGAGCAGTTCTAAATCAGTTCTAGAGCCAGTTCCTTGAATTATTCAGAGAGATTAAGTGACCTCATAGCTCATTTTACTGATAAATTAGAACAACTGAAAATTGTTTGTGATCAGTTGCAAAGTGCCTTTTGAAGGAAGTTACGTTTGACTCATAATTCAAAAAAAGAGATCCTGGCATTATCATTAATGGTTGTTTGAAATCATTAGCTGAATATTTACTGGCCTTTAGACAACAAGGTAGAAAGTGTCATTTTTTGCTGGTATGAAAGTATGATATACCTAATTCTTGAGTAATTTTTGTAGTTTAGGTAGT
This sequence comes from Drymodes brunneopygia, assembly GCA_013400955.1. NCBI lineage: Eukaryota > Metazoa > Chordata > Aves > Passeriformes > Petroicidae > Drymodes > Drymodes brunneopygia. Next base: position 145,140 of record VZTZ01021297.1, on the reverse strand, counting down.
CATATTTCACAAGGGCATAGTCAAGTTAGAAAGGGCCTAGGGAAAGGCAACTAAAATGATGAAGAGAATGAAACACCTGTCTTTAGAGAAGACAAAAAATCTCTGAGGGTACTGTTTCAGAAGAGAAGGCAGAGAGGAATGTAGTTGGGGTTGTGTCATAAAAGCAGCAGGAAAGGTGAACAGAGTACTCTTCATCAACTCCCACAGCACTGGAAATCAGGCAAGCTCAATGAAACTTGTAGGAGATTGGTTTAAACAAAGATAAAAGGAAATACTTGATTACACAGCAGACACTGGACTTCTGGAATTCCCTACCAAAGAAGCTCATAAAGGCAGAGGTTATAAATGGGTTCAAAAAGGGTTTAGATAAAGTCATGAATAACTGTCCTTAAACAGGACAGGCAGAAATGTACCCTGTAACACTCCTCATATTTCTGCATGCTGCAGAAATGCACAGGTAAAAGAAAAAATGGCCAGACTCACATGAACTTCCTGAATAGCATCTGCTATTGCCTCTCTCAGAGCATATTGGACTAACTGGAATTTCTGGTCTATTGTAGTACAGAATGTCTAATATTCTTAAGAAAAAACATTGTTTATGCCCTCTTCTGGATGCATTTGCTAGATGTTAACAAGTACAGTTTCCCTTCCTGGAATTAAAAGAAATCTTTGTGTGTAAGATAACATAAATTGATTGTTCTACTTTTTAGAGATATTGACTGAAACGGATTGAACCTATAATATAATATTATACATGTAAATGAGCTATACTTGATAGCTGGATACTATAAGCATTAGATACTAAATTATTTGAGATATATTCATAGAAAAATGGATGAAGAAGGGATAAAAGCTCAAATAAAAACCAGTTTTGTTCCCAGTGCAGAACTGTAGAAACATGGACATGCCAGTTGTAACAATCTGAGATAAAGATGCATATAAAATGAATTATTACTAGATTATCCATGCCTCATCCTGAAATAGCAGTTCAATCACATATCTAATAAGCAGGCTGATAAAGAACCAAATATACAAAATTGACGCAGATTAGTGGCACAGTGCCAAAAATGTACAGTGTGAACCTGGCTTGTTTTCAAAAATAAAAAAGGTCCCCTGTGATTCTACAGAAAAGTGGGCTCACAGGATCTTAAATTCACATATTCTGTCATGTAGAGGCATGGCATGGTTCTAAGATGACATCTGTTTGCAAAGGGCAAATACATATGTCATGCAGACATATGCTCATGCTGTGAAAGAGAAGTCTGTTTTGCCCTCTTGAGGAATCACTAGGCAGAAGGCAGAATTCACACAGCTTTCCAACCAATCCAAACACTCAGAGGGACAAGAGACTGCCTGATGTACATACAGCAGATAGAGAGACTCTCACTCACTCTTCAGGTTTGGTCATATTTCATCATTTACAGAGAGATTTTAAGAACGGTATCAAAAATACATAGCTCAAAAATATACAGCTCAAAAATTACCCAGCAATTATTTACTGGTTAACAAAAAGTATGAATGGCTGGGACTACCATGTAACACTATTGCTCACCATTTTCTTTCAATTGCCTAATTTTTTTCTTGCTGTTTTCTGTTGTTCAGTTACAAGTAACTACCACCTCAATAATTACACTTTGCCTGTCTTATTACTTATTTTACATGGCTATTGCTCAGGTCTTGAAGCTCAAAAATAAACTTCTCAAAGCTCTACATCACCAATGTAATGCACCAACCTGGACTCAAGGTCACAGAGAGCCTGAACCTGAATCCTCGGGCTGAGTTACATCTCCTGTCTGGGTAATTGTTTAAGTTGTCTCTGAACTCCTCTTTCTTCTGCCAAGGCTATGCTATCCCCTGTTCCTTTGTACAGTTCTTAAAACCTGTATTTACCTTTTCTGCTTGAACACAGCAGTGTAGCATGATTTAATTACTGTATACGGAATCCATTTGTCATGCTGATGTAAAAGGTTATTTAAAATGCTGCACACCTTTGCTTGCAAATCTGACATCAAATGATTGTAAAAATAATTAAGTAATTAATTCTTTCAGTTGACAAGTCTGTGTCTGAATTGAGCATAAATGAAATACCAAACAGAAAAACAGGAAATCCATCCTGAATATTGTGGTATGAAGGCTGGTGTCTGAATTTAGATCACAAATTTAGGCTCTAAACATCTTATTCACCACAGAAGTATTTACCTACTATCCTGCTGATAAAGTCATCAGTTGCTGAGTGGCAGAGGCAGGCTGTGTTAATGCAGAAATCAACCATAATCTATAAGAATAGCATCATGGAAATAAGCAATAAGCAAAGGTCCTTCCAGTGTGGTTTCTGTATCATGTTGTTCATAAATCAAGTGATTTGATCAGGTGCTCAGAATGCAAAACTTCAAATCATAGTTTCAGGCAAGGCATCCTACAGAGTAACTCCTTACAACATGCTGAGAACACAGTAACTGAAAACACACATTAGTCAAGATTCAGTGGCAGTCAAGAATTAAATATTTTCGCAGTTATCATTGAGTCTTGGCACTCAAATATTTTAGAATGCCAATGTGGTCAAAATTCTGTGAAGGAAAACCAAGAGCACAGCATATGGCATGCTTTGCTTGTGTAGTGTTCATTTTATTACAGAGGCCTAAAATTTGTTGATTACAGTGCTCCTCTGACACTTGTGCAGTTATTACAAGCCAGTTCAAAAACAGCTTTTTTAGCACCAGTTTGTGTAACTTACGAATACATGAATATGTGTACCATGCTATCATCTGAAATTTAAATTCACACTTAAAAATAACACCAAAATAAACGAGCCAATGAAGCAAGTAAGAATAATTCTGAAGTCAGAAAACTGAGAAGATGAATATGAAATTATCACAGGCTGCGCACAGGAGATTGTCCTAGTGATAGAGTTACCCATTCTTGTGATCAAATTTTTCATTACACTTTGCAAAGAAGCTGCTTAAGAAATCTGCACCTGAGACTTTATTTCTTTCTTCTTCTATGCACAACATAGTATTTCTGCATACAATACAATCAAGTGCAGGAAGCTACTCCCTATTAGAGGTATTAAAATTAATGAGTTTTTTTCCTCTGGTCATCATTATTAAAAAGAAATATGCATTGCACATTAATATCCACAGATGAAGGTGATCAAAAAATTTACATATAATTCAGAAATGGTAAAGGAAGACTCCTTATAAAGGAGCATTCTAAAAGCAAAACATGCACACAATTTGAAAATTCTTTAAGAAAAATGGCAAAAAAAGCAGTTTACTTATGGATAGTCCTTTTGTTTGTTTTCTAGGTAGCACTGTGACTGACAGCCTCCGACAAGATTGCATTTCCATTTTCAGCTCAAAAACTCAAGAATTCTCAGAGACTTCTGCAGCATCTTCTGAAGCTTACAAAGAAGTCTGAACAGTTACAGACTGCCCTGGACTGTTAAATTTTCTTGTAGTTGGTGACATTTTATCAGCACATCATAGGTGCAGAGGCTTTGGCCAGCTCAAAGAAATACTTCTTCCAGAAAAATACCTAACATACATTTCCCTTGGAAGATGCAATAACTAGATGATACCAGACCATCCCTTTCCTTTTGTATAAAAGAATCTGTTACCAGACAACATCTCTTCATATTTAATTCCTAATAAAAAACAACCATAAAGATCAGGAAATGTTTTTAATCATAAATAGCAAAGCTATTTTAAAACAAGTTGTAATCACTCATTACATGTTTCTTAACAGTTTAAATAGCAGTGATTCGAAAGAACATTTCCATGGCTGTTCTTTCAAAAATGAAAGTCTGTTTTCTGACCTGCTGTCATTTAAAATAAGTATGAAAATACATATGTCACTATAAACCTGTACTAATGTTAATTTGGAAATTCCAAGTCAAAGTTATTTTAAAGGCATTCTATAAACAAATAGATAACAAATAGATAGTTTTGGATAACAAAACCAAAGGGACGTTCTGAAGAAGTTTGTCATGCAGCAGGTTACAACCCAGTGCACTGCAAGCTCTCTCTTTGTTTTTAACTTCTGAACACCAAGTTCAAAGCTGCACAGCTCTCCTGCAAGAGCTTTCTCAAAATGAATGAAGTCAAAAGTATCATGGGAAGGAGGCCAGGACTGCCAACAGAGATTACAACTAAGAATGTCATTAATAAATAGTAGGATTTACTGTGCTAAGGCACAGATACGAAGAAGTGTTAGGTGAAAAAAAACTAAGTGAGGCAATAAAAGAATATGGCTAAGGCTTTGGCAGGTAAAAGGAGCTAAGGTAAATGAGTCCTACTGGGAACAGATAAGCAGCAGAAACTATGATCATTTCCCTGCAGTTAGTGTAGTAACCCCTGATGTTATTCTTCTATCAGAAAAGACCTTTGAAAGTCATTGGCAAAACCCCTCCTGCTTGCAAAGACTCACAAGCTACCAGTGCTCTGGTACAGACAGTCCTAATCCCATTGACAACAGCAAGGGAGCTGAGTCAGCTGCACAGTGAAAAATCACTTTCTAGAATTTTTCTTTAAGTGCTGAAAGTGAAGCACCTTTATGCACACAATTGCTTTGAAAGGAAAATAATTCACGAACTGCTATGCTATTTATCTGATGTCAGATTTACATCTCTTCTTATTCTGATCTTAGCACTACAAGACCTGTTGCAAAATCTATTGAAATGCTGCAAGGGTAGTGTTTCCAGAATAGTCTGCTTGTGTCTGATTTATTTTCGTTTTAAAAATCAGTTTGGTGGTCTAATCTCTCATCACTTACACAGGAATCCCTGAAGATTAGCAGGACATCACTTGCAGGCTTTTGTATCAGCTATTGCGCTTCCCTGATTCATAAAGATGTCACTGGCTTTATCTGATACCATAGATTCAAATGATACCTTGCCCAGAGCATCCCATGGTACTTGTACACAGTGTGAAAGATCTTGCTTTTGTCTCAGACCTTTCCTCTATTTTAAAGTCCCTTATTTACGCTTTTGAAGCTGTCTGTTGTGTGCCCAAGTGCCATGGCCCCTCATTTCTCCCAAAAGTCCTCCCATGCCCATCATTTCATCAGAGCCCTCTCACACCCTGAAGCTGAGCCTCAGAAGGGAGGGAAAGGCCAAGAGGACAAGCAGATGTTCCCCTTCAGGCTGGTAATACTCTGTGGAGGGTGTTTCTGCTTGGATCCTACCATCTTCCATCTGCTGCAAAGTTCAGAGGAGCAGCGCTGGGGATCCTGATGAGAGCTCCCTGCCCAGCCTGTCTCCCTGGAGGTGGCCTGGTTTCAGAATATATATAATTCAAGTTTATCAGGGGACTTACAATAGCATCCATGGCTTATTCTCTTTTTCTTTCCTCAGTCTTGGTTAGCTACAGTTGGTCATGGCTAAGGAGACTGAGAGAATACTCCCTTTGGTTTGTGTCTTTATGTCACTCTTTTCTTACCAGAATTACTGTAGGTACATATTTATCTGTGAGTTTCTTAAAAATGTTTTAATCTAAAATACGTCTTACTTAGCATAATCTCATACAATGAGAATATTTCCCTGGCATTTTAACTGTGAGATGGCCAGCAATGGAGTGACAGAGCCTGTGCCTCACACTGGGCAAACCAGCAATGAAGTAGGAGTCACCAAGGATGTCTCCATGATGAGTTGCAGACCATCTGGTGTTTCTTCCACCCCCATGAAGCTCCGCACCTGTCAAAAACATAAAATGTTATAATAGTAATTTTACAGCAGTTGAGTTTCAAGGTAACAAAACCTCCTGATGGACCTGTCTTGAACTCATCATATTAAAGGAGAGTGGAAACAGCATGTAAAGACAGGACACCGGAAACTGCCTGATCCAAGAGGTTAGCCCAAAACAGGAAATGAATAATGACAATGTTTGCTTACAATAGGGATCTGCTGGATTAAGCAGCAACCAGGGGATTACCAACAGGCTTTTGAGAAAAGAGTCAGCTTGAGAAGTACAAAAAACGGAAGGAAACTTGTGACTGTGGGGTGAGATGTGGAAGTGGGAGGCACTCAGCACACCAGTTTGATCCCTGCCTCAGATGCTGCTAGGAGTGACTCTGCTGCCATCATGTCCTATATCCTCCCAGGATGGGGTACAAGAGCAGAAGAACCCACAGCTCAGAGCCCACAGAGTGCCTTCTTGCCAGGACATGGACTAGCAGGCAGCAGGGACCTGCACTGGTGCACACAAAGTTCTCCCTCTCCAGTGGGAGAACATGCTTGGCCACAAGAGAGGGGTGCACTTGTCACCGCCTGTCCTGTAAGAGGGGTGTGTACACCTAAGTGTGCTCCTGTGGGACTAGAAATGGTGGGGGAGTTTAGCAACTTACAGGTGCTTTTTAACATCCTGCAAGTGTTTTGCACTCTGGTTCATCTGTCGGCCTGTTGATATTGATCCAGAAGGTGAAGTTCACAGAGTGTCAGCTAATTATGTGTCATTAATAAATCAGTAAACCACTTAGATCCTGATCTGAGTTAAACCGCTTAAGTGAAACAAGACTTGCCTGCTGAAGTCCCTGGTGTTAAAAAAGTTATATGCTATTAAAAACACAATAAGCAATTAGCTTAAGTACTCCTGAATTGCACTCAAGTTACAATAGGTCTTTAACTCAGATGATTGACTATTTCATTTCCCAGCAGAAATGTAGTTAGAATTAACATGCTTCTTCTTGATGCTCTAATTATCTCAAAGACAGTTGCTGGCTGCAGTCCTATGCATTCCTGTGCCATTCCTCTCTTTATGTCGTCACCCTAACATGAGCTTGTATTATAGAAAGGAAATTTCTAATTTCCAAATTATGTTTCAGTAGGTAATCTCTTTTCACATGCATTGGTGTGATTTGCAGCCCAGATGTTGAACCTGGGAAAATACCTCCCAGATGAACAGCATTTAATTTCTCATAGTTGTCATGCTATAAGAAAATAAAAATAACTGATGAGCTGAGAGAGTGCGGGAAGAGCAGAAAGAAATAAAAGTTTCCTGTTCAACAAAAGCATTGAAGAGTAAAATGTAGCTAAAGCTTTTGGGTCCTCAAGTATGAGATGGAAAGCAAGAGGCTTCAGTAATTAGCTCCAGAGAAACAACACATCCCATAGAATTTTATTGAAAATATTAATCATGAAACACAGCAAATATATTTAAAACATATAATTCGAATGTCCCATGAAAGAAATACACATATTATTGCAATGAATTTAACAGAAGGAAAACAATAAAGCTACTGGTCACCTAAAGTTTTCAGCCTAAAAAGAAGCTCTAGCAAGTGGCCAGATCCTTGCACCTGGAGATCAGGACCTCAGCAGGAACAAGTTTCAGAAGAAGATCCCTGAGATCCCTGTATGGAAGACTTCCTTTCTATTATGGAAGGACTAACATTAAACTGCTTTACTGCAGATAGGCAACGGCATGTCCCTCATTTGCCACCCTGTTTCTCATGAGGTTAGATCCATTACATTCATTTTGTTACCCTGCAGTTACTTAAACCAGCAGGATCTTGTTTCGTGGTTAGTGGTGGCTGTTGAGGTGAAAATTAATGGTTTCTCTAAGCACTTGCCTATGGCCATATCCTTTGAATTGTCTTTCTTTGATACTACTTTTTGGCCTGAAAGCATAAAAAGTCTTTCATTCTTCACGCAAAGTTGCTACTCACTCTTTAGATTAGGAACAATCTTTTCAGTGAGATGTAGATGTTATTTAGTATAATGGGTTCATGATTAGGGCTCTCATACAAAGCTGGGATTTCCTTCATGAGGAAATGGCCTCAGGTTGCACCAGGAGAGGTCTAGGCTGGATATTAGGAAAAATTTCTTCATGGAAAGGGTTGCCAAATTGGAACAGGCTTTCCAGAGAAGTGGTTGAGTCACCATCCCTGGAGGTATTTCAAAGACTTGCAGACGTGGCACATAGGACATGGTTTAGTGGTGGGCTTGGCACTGTTAGGTTAATAGCTGGGCTCAATGATCTTAGAGGTCTTTTCCAACCTAAATGATTCTATTTATTTTCAAATATAAGCAAAAGCCAAATAAGAATTAGAAGTGCAAAGTTTTCAAGAGAATCAGAGTTTAATTCCCACTGAGATAATATTGCCACATAAATTTACTTTCTCATGCACCAGATCAGTCATATCTAAGTGTCAAATGGCACTTTGACACAATTAAAAAAACCCTTCTCTCACAGATGGCCACAAAATCATGTCAGACTACCCTGACCTTCTGATTTGCATTTTCTTAGTGGACTCCCATCTTTACCAAAAAAGTGTAAAGGAGATATTACTGTGAGACCTCCAATTCTGCAACTGATGAATAGTATTTGAGTATTCAGTCATTTGCACGTTGGCCAATAACTTTTAAGAGGACTGGAGCATCTCTGAAGCCTAATCCAATTGTATGTCATTCTGTGTACATCTGCAACTGGTGAAGTGACATTTCCTCCATCTTCTCCTCTTTATTAGAAACTGCTTTTAAGCTAAAAGAAAATACCTCACTTAGCTTGTCATAATTTTCCATACATGTTCCACAGATGTCACCATTTGTCACCTTCTGGTCCACAGTTCATTGGAATAATGCTCCTTCAAGCCATCCTTTCTCTTTTAAGTGTCAAGCTAAAGACCGAAAAGGTATAGAGCACCAGGAAGAAAAAAGTAAAGGACAAAGACCATTGTAACTGGCATTTTGATCAGCCAGAACCAGGGCACAGGTTGGTGAAAGTTGTCCAGATACTTCACTGGATCAATTCTTTCAATACATGAATTAGAGGGATTAGAGATTCTCATGTAGGAAATTCAGCTCTACCTATCCCTTCCTGCAGAGAGAAAACACTCTCAGATATTTCTCTCAGCGATCCACCACATAAAGGTGAAAGAATTACTTGTCTTTAGAAACATATATATTAGAAAATTTTACTGTTTAAATACTGTTCCTTAAGTTCCTAATCTTAGCATCTGCTTATAATGGGAGATGTTGATAAACTATTTGATTTTTATATTCAGATACATATCTAATCCAATAATTTCCATCAAGGAAACAGTGAACCCTCTTTTCTATGAATTTCTACATAAACAAATAAAAAGGTTCATCTTGTCTGAGAAATACTTGCCTTATTTATCCAGCACTATTCTTACATGGTAAGGGAGGTGTGAACGTAAGGGTGGAGCTCAGAATTACTTGAGCAAGTAAGAGTTACTGTAAGAATATGTTCTATTTTATAAACACTGTATGTATTTGCTTTTGTTTTATTTTTAATAGCTAAAGATGTTTTTCCCAGAAACCTTCATATTATCATTATTTGGTCAGTATTTGTCATGGAAGTTAGCTTTGAAAAGTGATTTAAAAGGAAAATAATGAAAAGCTTTAAAGCCAGTTGGGAGGCAAGGTCACCCCTTCTGAGAAGCACAGATAAAAGCACCAAGGCCAGGATCACTGCAAAGGGGCGATCTTCACTATCACCTAAGATATAAAAAAAAAAATAACAGAAAGGTTCAAGAAGGGCTTTGAAGCTGAGCCCCAAGACTGTGTGTGAGAGCAAGGAGCAAGAAAAAGAAAGATGAGGGAGTAGAGAAGAAGCATTCCAGAACAGGATGTACCAGAGGAAAGCAAGGGTGGGCAGGGAAGGGCAGGTGGCACAGGGAACAGGCTACAGCAATGCAGGTTGGTTTGGTGCCATCCATGTGGGTCAGGTAGATCGTGTCTGGTTCAAGTGGAAGGACATACCAACCCTGTACCAACTCAGTGTGAAGCAGTCCACTGTCTTCCTATAAAACAGGCTCCTTGACAAGAGCAAACTTTTACTAGTCTCATTACAAGTGACTTTTTTAATCAGTAGAATCTCATCCGTGGAAATTTTTTAAGGATGGCTTATTTTACTTTAATTTAAGCATGCTCTTTGTCAGTGCAACCTAAAGTGAAGCAAGTGTGGTCACAAGCATCTTTCTGCTAGTTTAAGTGTCACATTTTAAAGTCATGTGCTAGAAATCACAGCCCAAGTGCATTGCCTTGCCTAGGTCACACCTATCAGTGCAGTCGTAGTCCAAAGAGGGTATCTCTAGTAAGGTACAGTACAACAAGAACAAAGAGTAATGGGGCAAACCAGAGGTGTAGACCAGCTCCCAGAGGAGGAACATTGGATATGCCAGGGTTTGTCATCTTGGAAGAGATTATAAGGAATACAACTGACATCTATAAAATCTACCAGCACAGTAGCTCAGTATGGATCAACTGCTCACCCATTCTTCTTATAAGGGAAGCATCATTTGAAGCTCGGAGAAGCCATGTTCAAAATGAAAAAGGTAACTTCTTATGTAACAGCTGTGGGGTAAAGTGGACAAGTATCATGAGAAGAAATCCACTGTCATAGTAAACAGGTAGAAAACATATGCCATCAGCTGCAGGTGGCTGGGGAATGGGAAAGTATTAGGAGGAATTCCCACATAGCTCTAGCCTTACCTGCAGGCTACTGTACTGGTACTTACCTGCAGGTACTTACCTGGCTACTCCTGCAGGCTGCAGGATATTGGGCTGCAGTATTATAAAAGAAGAGGCATCTTGTTCTTACAATGGTATTCTCTTCATTTCACTAAAAATGTAGCATTGTTTCCTTAAGAAGATGAGTATCATAATTCTCAAAATATTTTGCAATTCACAATTCAACTTTTTGCGCACAGCATTTGGCTGTTGCTAAACAATTTGTGTTGAAAGGTTTTTGTTTTACTGCATCTTCACTTTTGAAATATGAAGGTGATATATCATCCTAATTGCAGACACAGTTATACCCACATGAATGCTAGAACTGGTGCAATCTTTCCCTGTATTTCTAAAGTATTTAATTACTGTAGTGATAGACATATTCAAGCCCTGACTAATGTCAGCATTTAATATTTTTGTTTATATCAGATGTAAGATGGTGCATAATTCAGGATATAATTAATTTTAAGATTTTTTTTTTAAGTGGATGGAATTAGTGGTTGTTGCAGTTGTGCTACTGTCCCCTGAACATCCTTCTGCCTCCAAACTCCTTTTTGCATATTTTCCATATGAAATGTCTTATAAATCCTGAGGACATCTTGCACCCTCATGAGGCTGTACAGCCTTGTTGCCTAAAATACACTGATGCAAACAGAACAAGACAGCACAGCAGACAAACTGCACAGCTATCATGCATTGAATGCAGGTAAAATCAAACCCAGTATCCCAGCTTGTCAAAAACAAATACATTCCAGAGGGCCTGTCATGTTTTACCAATGGTATTTTCCATTTTAGTGCCACTGCAAAAATTAACCCTGTCCTGGTCGAAACCAGAACAGGGCCTAAAAGTAGGGCAGATATGAAGGCTACATTTCTTTCTAATATTCTTCCACTATCGTTAAGCAGCTAGCAGGTAAGAAGAGATCCCAAAGTCCAAAATTTTTACCTGAGAATCCCTGTCCCAGTCAAGGCAGGCTTTGTAGTGGTCTTTAGAGACATGAATTTCATGCATTTTATAGGTAAACTCTGAGTAATCTAAGTAGAGCTGAACAGTCCATCACCCAGTGTTTCACGCAGGAAATCTCTCAAACCTAGTGCATCATCATATAAATTCTCTGCAGTAGAGAAAAGGATAAAATCTGATCCTACAGGGCAGGATCCTGTGGCCTACTTATCACTGCACCTTCCCTCGTCTCCAACCAGCCTCCTATTTTAAACACCCTCCAATTCTCTCAAGTCATCAGGTCTCTCAGTAGGGTTTCCCCAGGTTATATATTGAGCTATTGCCTGGAGCAAGACCCTACAGTAAAGAAATCTGTGAGCAAGACATGGTTATCAGTTATCCCTGTACCCTATCACACATGGCTGCTTCCCAATGGTTTCCTCCCTCCCCACCCAACCTCTGCCTCCAGAGCCTCATTCCCACCTTGCTGCCTCACCCTGCCTGCTCCCAAGCCCCTTTTCTCACCAGGCTTTGTTTTCATTCTGACTCCCTCTGTCCATCCTGTCCCCATTCTCTAACAGTTGTAAGCCCTCCTGTTAATTCTTTATTGTGCGACTGGTGTGGCACTGGGGTTTCCCAGGGAAGTTGTGGATACCCCATCCCTGGAAGCGTTCCAGGCCAGGCTGGATGGGGTTTTGAACAACCTGGTTCAGTGGAAAGTGTCCCTGCCCATGGCAGAAGGGTTGGTACAAAGTGATTTTAAGGTCCCCTCCAACCCAAACCATTCTACGATTCTGTGATTCTGCTCCAGCCACTACTCCAAAAACGCCTTGCTCAGGCTTTCCACTTCTGTTTCCCACTCCCGGCTGCATCAGATTTTGGCTGCTGCATCTTTTATTGCAGACTTTTGTTGCTATGCCCTTTCCGCGCTCCTTTTTACACACTCTGAGCGCCACCAACACGCTGGCCCTCCTCTTGGGGAGACACTGACAGCGCCGACAGCCGCCTCAGCCCGAGGCGCCCTCCCGGCCGCGGCGGGGCGGGCGCGGGCCGCAGTTCCGGCGGAAGGCGGCGGCGGGCAGGGCCCGGCGTGGGGAGCTGCCCGCAGCGATGGTGCAGGACCCGGGCCCGAGGCTGGTGGCCGAGCTGCTGCTGCGGGCAGGGGCGGCCGGCGGCATCCTCTGCCTCTGCTCCCGCGCCTTCGTCGAGTGAGTAGCGCCGGGCGCGCCCCGCGGGTCCCCGTCCCCACGGCCGGGAGCGTCCCGCCGGGGACGTGCGGCAAGGGCCGCGCTGCTGCGGCGAGGGGATGCAAGCGGAGCGGGTTTTGCGGGGCTGTGCACAAAAGCACCCCGATAGGTCATGTTTATCTCTGGTGGGGGGGAGCAGAAAAAGGCGAGAGGAGCCCCCAGACGCCGATCCCGCTGCCGGAGCCCGCGCCCTCCCGAGCCGGGGCTCAGCGCTCCCTCCCACTCCCCATCCGCACGGGAGCAGCCTCAAAGAGAAAAGCACCACAAAATTTAATTCTGGAGTGTACTGCGTAGCTGCATCGTTTTGTGAACGTCGCTCGTATGGGCTTTCCCGACCGGCTTTAATTAAAGTGTTGCCTTTTCCACTTGTTGGGGCTTTTTTAAATTTCTTTCGCGTGTCTGGAGTCACAGGGCAGCCCGTGTGGGAAGGGACCTAAAGGTCACTTGGTCCAGCCTTTCATGGGAACGGAGCCTAGAAGAGGTTAAGTACCCCATCCAGTCTCATCTTGAAACGTCCAGTGATGGGGATTTTATTGCATCCCTGGGGAGTTTTTTTCCACTGAATAATTGTTTTTACTGTAAAAAAATGTTTCTGTGGTGACTTTCTGCATCTGTGTCTGTCTTTATTTTCACAGAGATCGAAAATTATATAAACTGGGATTAAAAGGATTTTACGTCAAAGATGACAATGACAGTACAGGTAAGGTAATACAACGTACCATGCAATGTGATGTGCAGTCATTCTTAAAGTGAGTTATGTGTGGTTATTGCAGTTGTTCCCATTTCTGTGTTGTTTTTCAGTACTTTTGCTATGGGGATAGATGTGAATAATAACTTGCATGGCTTTCAGGTTATTATAATCTTGATTTAGAAGTTTGTGTCAAACCAGGTGCAGTGCTTATTTCTGTCCGGATAGACTTCACCACCTCACAAAATATTCACCTGGTGCAGGGAACAGACTACATCACAGGTTCCTGACCTGGTCTTAAATCATAATTTTGACGTAATTCAAAATTAATTGCATAATGAAAGGTCTGTGGATCCTAGATGTTTATCTCCTGCTGTCTCTACCCCAGCCTAGGACATTGGCTGTTGCTAGTTAATCTGCTGAGCCAGAACTAGAAAAGAAGCATTAGCACTGATGGGGAAAATTATGATTCACATATATACAATGAATCATATGAGGAGGACCAGAAAAGTAAGTCTCTCACTTGGCATGTTTGTAATCTAGGAATTATCGTGGTGTATACTCTTAACAAATTCAACATCACTCCTTTACTCCATCTCCTGAATTCCTCGTGTTTGCCTGCCTGAACATAATTTTTTTGGTATCTCTTTTTATCATTGCTGTGTTGGTAGATCCAGCATCATAATAGCTTGATTAAAAGGAAATCTGAGCAGAAATAGAAGCTGATAATTAATAGCACAGATTAGATGGAGGAAATTTGAGAGGAGTGAAAGAACTATGTTTTTGTGCTTATATGAGTGATTTGTGGTGAGAATAATCAGTTCAAAATGGAAAAGTCTCATGTTATGTGATAATTTTCCAGTAAATATATCCTGAACAACCAAACCAAAAGCCTTGAATGTTTCAGTATTATCAACTGAGTCAAGAGCTTTTGATTTTATAATTTCCATTGATACACGGTTCCTACTTTCTCAATAATATTTGTAATTTTATATACATATGTTTTTGCTTAACAATTTGATAAAAGTGCAGACTTGCTGGGGAGGGCAGAGTTGGGCAAAGAAAAAGTTATGAGGCTGTGCCAGTACTGCTCAGCAGCAGCCAGAACATCAGTGTGCTATCCACACTGTTTCAGCCACAAATCCCAAACACAGTGCCATAGAGGCTGCTATGGAGGATGTTAACTCCTTTCCAGACAGACCCAGTCCAATGCTTTGGCTGCCAAAGTTGCATTTTGATTCCTGCTAATAGTTATGCAGAAATTGTGGTGCTCACAAAGAAGATTTTTAAATGAGAAAGAAAGCGTGAGAGGCAGTTCTGCTCTTTTTTGTATGCCATGCTGTGGCATTAAGGTGTCAGAACCAGATTATGTTCATGTAATAAAACTTGTTAACAGGGGAAGAACAGGTGTCTGAGGAGGAGAACCGTTGTCCCAATGTGAGATTAAAGCTGGATACTAATCATGCCCTGGAAGAAGTTGAACTAGATTCAGAAGCTGAACTTATGAAGAGCATGGGATTGCCTCTTCAGTTTGGTGGGCAGTCAGCCCACAGGGACTTTGTGGTAAATCTTTGCTTGCTTTATTTGTTCTGTTTGTGTTGTGTTTCCAGACTGAGGAATATGCTTCCTCTCAGTTATTTCTGTGATGACAGTTCATGGAAATGTATCTGAGCTGCCTTTAAGCTGCTTGCATTGCATCCTGGTAACAAGAGCACACAGCACCTTAATCTGTCCAGGCTGTAAAACTCACCTGCCAGTTGTAATAAACAGGGTCAAGGCTGTGCTTCATGCTTCCATTTCTATACTTCTCTCATGACTAGAGAGACTTGATTTAAAAGAGCTGTGGTAAAGCTGATGCTGCTCATCAGGACAGCTAGTACACTCCAGTCTGAGTATGCATATTCACACTGTCTGCTTTAACCATTTAGCCTTTGCTACTAATGTAAACAGCTAGTTTTTCAAATCCTCCTTGAAGCTGATAAAGCCAGGCTGTTCCGAAAGGTAGGAGTGAGGCTTTGGTGCTCTGCTTCCCATAGGGAGCATTTGGCCTTTAAAAGGAGCCTGAAGTTTTCACAGATGAGAAAAGGACAGTGCAATATTCACAGCATCCATTTTATGGAATACAGACCTCCCTGACAATGAGACAGTACTTTTGTGCAGAGCACTGCATGGTTCTGACCTGATTAATTTGTAATTAAGTAGGAGAAACTTGTACGTGGTTTTAATTGATAACTTGTAAATTGATCATATAGGCATTCCAACTTCAAGCCCAGAATATAAGTGCAATTTTTGTTGCTATGTAGTAATGTACAGATAAGTTAAATGAGAAAATAATACATTTTATTATTTACATTTTATTATTTATTTATTATTTATTATTAAAGCATTGTACTTTGGACTGAGTGAACTAACATTAGGGATGTGGATGAAAGTTCCGTGACAGTTCTTCAGTTCTAAGTTCTTTGTAGTCCACCTCATGCTTTTGTCAGTGTAGCTAAACTAAGGGTTGCAGCTGATGGGGCATTTGGAATAATGCCTGTACGTTTGCAGTCTTTTGCCCACGTGAGTTTTGTCATCACAGGAAGCCCTTCTGAAACAAGTGGAGTTGTAATTGATGAAACCAACAAGTTACCTTTAGTGTTCCATTCAGGAACAAGTTTCTGTCTTCTGTTCCACCAGACAACTGTAGTAGCCAAGTTTGTTGTAACAAGTGAAATGATTGTATTACACAAATGAAAGGGCCACCTGTTGGTGGCAGGAGGTTGTTGTTTCCTTGTATTTCTGTTAGCCAACTTGCAGATTAGTATAGGAGAGAAAGGATATTGCTCCCCTCTTTTGGGTCAATATCTTCAAGATAAACAGAGGTTCAGCTGCAGGATTTACAGAGTTTAACATTCTGTGAGGTTGAGCATTATGTTCACTAGCCTAATAAGACACTGAACAATGTTTGCTGCTCGGGCAGATACCAGGTGAAAGTAAGGCTCAGCCACCACAGCCCCATCAAACAGATCCTTGATGTTACCAAGATACTGTTTTGCTGTTGAGCTCAACCTTGTGACCCTTCAATTCCTGACCAGCTTCCCTTTAGGATTTTATAGTTTTTCTTGTTGATGTCTTTCCTTCTGAATCTTTGAGCTACTAATGACTTCCCTCTCAGCAGCCCCACTTCTGTCTATCACTCTTCTTTTTTGTTTGTGTTTCTACAGACTTTCTTGCAGCTCTTTTTCACGGCTTCCTCAGACGTGTCAGTTGAGGTTGTGTAGCAGGGTCCTATCAGACCCAGAAACTCTACAACCTTTTTGGGGAGAAAGCTAACAACTGGGTTGTACTGAGAGGGAGAGTTCCAATGGAAACAGAAATATGATTAGAGGAAGGACAAGATTGTATTTATGTTGTTAGACTTCTGTGTTTTTCCATTATCTTTTAGGAAACAGAAAATTATAGAAAGAAAAACAACATGAAGATTATGAAAAAGAAAAAGAAGAAGAAAAAAGAGTCACAGCAAAAACACGAGGATAAAATGGGGCAGGAATGCCAGGATTCAGCTTGTGGTGATTGTATCCAGTCCGTTTCTGGTGGGCTGGCCCTAGCTACAGAGCAATGTGAGATGAGCAGCAAACCTCAGGCTGTAATTGAAGGGAACTGTGAAAGTTCAGAAAGCCTTGCAAGTGAGGCTTTACCCGGTGAACTTAAGGAAAAATGGGAGAAGTACTGGAGTGAATATGGGGAGGGCCTTCTTTGGCAAAGTTGGTTGGAAAAACACCAAGAGGTCTCATTATCTGAGGGCATCACAGCCTCTGAGCCTTGGAATAGTCCAGATACTAAGGAGGAATGGGAGCAACATTACAGTGAACTGTACTGGTATTATTGGGAACAGTTTCAGTACTGGACAAGTCAAGGATGGACTACTGAAAGCTCACATGGTGACCAGGTGGAAGTTAGTGGGGTTACTCAGGAGACTGGGCTTTTGGGAGAAATGGACTTGGTTAGCCCAGGACCTGAGCACAGTGAAGTGCTGAGCTTGGAGCTGTCTCCCTCCAACACTAGAAGTGAGGAAACACTCCCTTCAAGTGCTGAGCCCCACATTGAAATAATGTCTGGGATTTGTAATTTAAATCTGAATTTGGAGGAAGTGGAGCAGAGCAGTGCTGCTCTAACTGTAGCCCACAAAGATCCTGAAGAACAGAGTTCATCTGACACTGGAAGCCAGAAGGAGCCCTGTGATGGAGGAAGCAAGAAAAGGAGAGCATCTTGTGAAAATAGAAGTTTTAACCATTCAGGTAATACAAAATCAGATTAAGTTGCTTATCAGAACTCTCTAGGCGGTTATATGTAAGAAACAAGGGCATGTCTGTATTATGCCATTTTTAAAAAGTCATTTAGGTATTCTGTGGAATGATTGCATACTTGATTCCTTTTTCTTCCCTCTGCTTCTTTGGATGATTTCTCATCTCTAACCTGTATATTGAATGTATTCTTCAGCCAGAAGTGGTTTTAACAGGACATGTACTTCATAAATCTTCAAATGTACTGCAGAAATTGGTGAGAGATCACTGTTAGTGCACATTTAATTATTTATCTTGAGTCTGCTGCGGGTGACTTTCTAAGAGGAGGAAAAAGCAGGTGTGGTCCCTGCTTTATCCTACAGTAGAGCTGGAATGGGAGAGATGAAAAGAAAATCTCCTTTGCTAAAAAAAACGAGAGGAGTGTTTAAATCTTCTCTTATTAAATCTATTTGTATATCTTTGCATAGCTAATGAGATGGAAAACAAATTTTATGTGCAAGCAGGAAACTGCTTCAAATTTTGTATCTTGTAGGCATTTGGCATTTTATTTTTCTTGGAGAGATGAGATAATTTGAAGTTGGTCCTGCATAAAATTGCTAACACTACAGTGTAATACTGGAGCTTTATTTATTAGTATGGTGTCCCCCAAAGAAAGACAGGTAAAGATGTGTTTGGCACTCTAGCTGTAGTTGCAGCAGTACTTTGGGGACAGGAAGATAAAGAATTGATTTATGCAGAAGGAGAATATGATCCTCTTTTTTTAGGTGTACAGGAGTCGTGTAGCTCGAATTCAAATGAGAAAAAGCAGTTGCCGCTTCATGACCAAGATGAAGATGAGGATGAAGAGCCTCCTGAATACAGACATGTCAAAGTCAAGAGAAGGCAAGTCATCAAATTTACATGAGTTTTTTCTCATGAAGTCCAGGAGCCTTCTGATTTATACTAACTATACCTTTGATTGAGGATGTGAGTTAAAACGTCAGTACGAAGCCACCCAGTCTTCCATCACTGCTTATTGCTTTGCCTCACAACAAGCAGTGGATATTTCCTCTCTTCTAGTGTTTTATGAAAACAATGTATGGCCTTGATGACTGTACAAGGTGATGGTACTATTCTTGTGCCACTGAAGTATACAAGATTGTTAAACTGCTTAGGCAGCTTGCTTATTTAGTAAATATTGTCTAATTAGTATAGACAATAATACCAGCACAACAGTAAATAATTTGTATTGTTTAACTGCATTGAATGCTGCCAGTAAAATGCTCAGAAATATGGCAGTCACAAAATAGACAGTATCTGCCTTGTCAGAGTTTTTTTCTTTCTTCTCTAAAAATTTATAGTCTCAAAGATGGTGAGATAGCTCTTCCTCTCTAATAAATTTGCAAACCCAAATGTGAAGGAATGGGTGGAATTGTTACCTGCTATTCATGTACCTTTGGTTTTGTTCTAGTATTTTGCTGTTGCTGCAGCATTAATAATAAATAATAATATAAATAAAGTGATAGATGATGAAGGTAATTTGGAAGTAGGGTGAACAGACACTGTCTTCATCATGTAGGGCTTGACATTAAGTATTTTAAGAGATCATTCAGAATAGTTGGAATATTATAACCCCAGTAGAAGGGCATTTGTCAATAGAATTGGGTAAAAAAACCAAACTAACCCAAAAATTAATGCACAGGAATAGAGTGGTGTTATTTGCTTGGTTTGGTTTCAGCAGTGTGTGGAGGAACTTAACTTGAAGCCCACATTTAAATGTTTTCAATACGCAAGATTTTTAGTGGCATAGCTATAAAATGATTGGTTTCTTCACAGTAAGTAACTGTCATCTGTGTTTTTTCCTAGCCATGAGCTAGATGTGGATGAGAATCCAGTGGAGGATCCTGAGGAGACCTGCTCCGTGTTGGGTTTCAAGTGTGGCACAGGACAAAAGTAATTGCTTATGTGGAACTGTGGGCTTTTCATAGCAAGTCAGCTCTCTTGTTATTATGGAAATAGACCATTCATCTCCATTTCCTTTTTGTTAAACTTTTGAAGCTGATTCTGGGAGTTAGTCTCTGCTCTGTAATAAAACTGTCATCCTTGGACTAGAGAGAGAGAGATGCAGAGTTAAAGAGAATAATTAAAGTGCTTTGAAGCAGAAGTGTAACATGTAAGGTACTTGTATAAATGGTAAGTAGCTGGTCAGCTACTTAAATTAGAGCTCAAAGGCTCTGACAATGAATGATCCTCTCAGTTTGGAGTCCTGTGAGATGACAGCATGCTTTTTCACTGTTTCATATTGGAATTAAATTCCTTTATACTAGTAAAATGTTGCCATACTAGTAAAGTGTTGCCAAGGTTTTGGCCAGTGACATTTTTTTTAGTTGGTTGGTTTTTTTATTGCATTTGCCAGAAGGTAAAAGTAGATGTTTTGGAGGTTCTTGACAGCCACCAAAAATATCTTTTATTCTGGTAATCAAGACATTTTTTTTGTTTCCTATTCTTCAGACTGGCCTGAGAAATTCTTTTCAACTAAAGTTATACAACTATTAGAAAAAAAATCTAAAACTAATCAGGTTAAACATTTTCAAATAAATTTTTTTTCATTTTTTGAAGGTGCATTGTTTTGCAGCTGCACCCGGTGACATATTTTAAGTGGAGCCATAAAAAAATACTTAAGTCTAACTCATTTTTTTTGTAGACATCAATACTTGTGTTAAAGCTTCTGGAAACTGGAAGTTAACCAACTAGGTCCTTATCTATCTGTCTGTCTGTATTTTCAGGTATGGTGGAATTCCAGATTTCACCCACCGAAGTGTGCAGTACTTGGAGAAAAAAGCAAAACTCAAGTCCAAATTCTTGGACATGCGTAAACCAAGGAAGAGCAAAAACACACACATCTTCTTTACAGATGAATCTGAAATGACATGCAAAAAAAGCAAAACTTTGAAGAAGGTATGTTTAGTTGTTAGCACTGTTGTAATTCATAGATTTATCTGCTGCCTTAGCTGATGTTGTATTATGAGAATTTAAAAAAAATTAATTGCCCAGAGTAGATGGCATTTTTAAATGTCAGCCCGCTGCTCTTTTTTTTTTTTTTTCTTGTTTTCTCCCCCTCCTCCCTTCCTCCTACCAATGCGAAGAGTATTTAGATCAGGATGGCTATGGAAAGGCACTGGTGGACCCTGTCAAGAGGAATGTGAGCTTAAATGGCCAAGTTATGTGAAAGTCATTCCTAACATCTGGGTGCACATAGCTTTAGAGGTGTGTGTAGGTTTCTGTTGTTACTAAAAGTGTCTTTGATTGTAAATTGCATGTGAGGCCAGTTGTTAATGCTGGCATTTCAGCAGTAACAGAAAATCATTGTGTAGATTAGTGTATTTCATGTAACTCCATGGTTTTAGTAATTTTGAAAGGGTTTTGCCTATACCTCTACATGCATTTATTTTCACCTATAATTTTATGCTATTTTTTTTAAAACTCAGAAGTAGAAACACTTCTTCACTGGAGATTTTACTTAGTTAAGTCATTTTGAAAATCTGTGGGGATAGATTTTAATGTTATTTCACCTTCTTCTGGGATGCTTGGCATTCCCCAAAACCCAAGTGCAAAGCACTGTTCTCTGTATGTGTTTTATTGAACTCCAGTCACATTGCTGGAATTTTTGATTCATTTTTGATCTTGTACCTGGGGCCAGTATAGTTTGAGGGCAGCTTTAATTATGTGAAGGGAAAAAAGTTATGAATTTCCTCAGACTTTCAGGTAAGGAACTGCTCCAGGTGTAGAGCCACTCAGAGCAACCATAATGTAAAAGGGAGCATCTGCATTTGCCTGTGAGGAGTTTGGAGTGGCGTCTGTGCGTTGGTTAGGAGCTTATGTCGAGCTCTCTGCTGTGCAGCAGAACCCTTTACCACGTGCACCATTTGGTACATCTTGAAGGTGAGGCAACTAATGTGTGAAGGTAATTTTACCTGTTTATGCTAAAAAGCTCTTCCCTGAGCGCAGATTAGAGAAAGATAGTTGTGAAGTAGTAGACTTGGTCACCTGGGCTATGGCAAGTGTGACTATTTAGATATTACGTGAGAATTATTTACTGTATTTCTCCATTGATTTGTTTGTTGGTTGGTTCGCTTTTTGTTCCTCTTTTGGAGGTAGCTGGCATCTAGTTTCCAAAGGCAACTTGTTTCCAAATATTTTTATAAGGGAGCATGGTTAAGGACTTCTTGAATGCTTTGAGTCTGGATATTCTACTGTTCTCAAAATACATGTGGTAGAGAGTGCCTGCAGTGACAAGTGCTTTTGAACTGTACGGCTTTTAAGTTGTGCTCTGGGTAACAGATCTAATCATGAGTGATGTTTGACAATTGCAGGTGGAAATGTTCCTGAAACTGGTTAGTAAACCTGAGGAGGAAGACAAGTCCCAGGCAGCCACTCCTGAGGGTAAAGCAGAGGTGTTGTCTGTGAGCAGCAATGACTCAGAGGGTCAGGAAGGTGTCACTGCCACACGGAGTGCAACACTGGATGCTGAAATCCAAGAGCCACTGCTGGATGCTGAAATCCAAGAGCCACCGTCTTCCAGTGCAGCCTGCACAGAACCTGGAAAGAGTAACCTTGAGGGGGAGGCGCAGGACACTGCAGGGAGTGGCTCTGATGAGCAGGGGGCAGGGAGGCCCGAGCACAGCGATGGGCGGCAGCTTGTGCCTCTGGATATTCCTGATTATCTCAAGCCTGAGACAGAGGACATCAGCCAAGGTAAATCAGTTACGTACAAGCTGATGAAATGAATTGGCAGTGGACTTAATA
Organism: Drymodes brunneopygia; assembly: GCA_013400955.1. NCBI lineage: Eukaryota > Metazoa > Chordata > Aves > Passeriformes > Petroicidae > Drymodes > Drymodes brunneopygia. Next base: position 122,723 of record VZTZ01021297.1, on the reverse strand, counting down.
CTGCCTTCTCAAGTTCCTCTGTCGTGCCCTTCTTACTTATTTTGTTAATTCAATGAGACTCATTAGGTCTAAGGGGTAATGAAAGCAATTGAGAGCTGTGCTAGGGAAATTAGCTTATTCCTGGAATGCCAAAATCTCAGGTCTTGTCTATAATGTTGACAGTATTTCTTTATAGATGAACAGTCATTCCTTTTCCTTGACATAGTCTAGCAGGTTTGCAATTCATGCCTTTTTTTTCCCTCTGCAAGGATGAGGGTGATAAACCTCAGGTAGCTGCACAGACCATCAACTTTTGGGTTCAAATGCACATTGCTGAGCTCTGGGGAACATCTGTTGTTAAAATTATTTTCTAGGATTTAAAAAAATCAGTATTATGAACTTCTCTGTTTAACATGAAACAAAGGAAAGCAGGATTATTCAGGTTTTTATATGTAATTTAATCCTTCCTACAGTTGTTCAGTTCTGTTAGATTCCTGCTGTAAAACTCTTGTCTAGATTGGTTTTTATTCATAACTGATAAAAGGGCATTAAATTGGTCTCTGATCCACTTGTTTGCTCATTACATAGTTTATTGTCTCTAGTTGAAGATTAAGGCTCTTAAATAATGAATGAACAGTGATGATTTTTAGGACTGTGACTAATCCCTTGAAATACGGGATGCTCTTTTTTTTAATTTAAAGCCTCTAATCTTCATAATCTGGCAAACAGTAATAAAGAACGTTTAGCAGTGTTTTTAAATCTTAACACTCACCTACCAATTACGTTCCTAGCCTACAAGAACAGGGAATATTAACTTTTGCAGTGTCTTCTAGCTGTAGATGAAAAAATTACTGTGAAGAAGAAGGAGACAAAAAGAAGAAGGAGGAATAAAAATGCACTGAGAACTATACCTGCTGAGATTGCTGCTGATCCAGAGCTCATCAAGTACTGGGCACAGCGCTACCGGCTCTTCTCTCGCTTTGACGAGGGAATTGAACTAGACAGAGGTGTGTTCAGTGTCAGGTGTGCTGACTTGGTGGTATAGGATGTACCCAAACTCGTGGCCCTTCTTGCAGTTTATTACTAATTTTCTTAAAGGACAAACACTACTGGATGTGTGTTTGCACCCATGGATAAATTCCTTCCCCCCGCAGCAGGCAGGTGAATAGAAGCCTTGGGCTTCAGAAGTGCTTTTAGTGTGGGATACCCGTCTGTCTTAGTCCTTGTATTTGCTGAAGATCTTGCTGGACCCAAATTATAATTTGTCAGGACTTGTTCAGAAACTTAATGATATTTTTCTGTTTCTTTATTTTATAAAATATTTTTGTGAAACTTCTATGTATGCTGATGGATCTAGTTTCATTCTGTTTTGTTCTGACTTGCAGCAGTCACTTGCAAAGTAACTTTTTTCCGTGTTCAATTGCAAACCATTTCAAATCATAAATTTATAGATAAAAGAGGAATTAGGATGACCAGATATTTTTTGTTGGTTGGGTTTGTAAGCCTTACATTTCTAATGCTTTCCCATATAAACTTGAAGATTAATTGGCAGACCAGACATTGTGGTGAAGAAAATAAAATGTTGTATAAGAGAGAATTTATTTCTGGTTTTATTTACTACAGAGCACAATCATGATGTATAAAGTTTTTGATAGCTGTGCTAGTGGACTTGCCCTTGATAAACTAGAATCCTCAGCATCAAGGTCAACAAAGCATGTACTGAGATCAAGGCATATCAGTTTGCTTCAGTGAGACTTTGTTTGCTTAGCAAATCTCTGGACTGAACAGAGTTTATCATCTTCAAAGCTGGTATTTCCTGGTGGAGTGCAGTAAGCCAAAATTCTTGGGATTAATGCTAAACCTTCAGTTTTATGTGGGGCTTGGTTGTCTGTTTTTATATTAGGTGACCTTGAAGTAAGAGGTGAAAATACCTTTCTTCCCGTTCCTTTGCAGAGGGTTGGTTTTCTGTTACTCCTGAGAAAATAGCTGAGCATATAGCCGTCCGCGTTAGTCAGTCGTTCAACTGCGACATCATCGTGGATGCGTTCTGCGGGGTTGGAGGAAATGCTATTCAGTTTGCATTGACTTCAAAAAGAGGTAAGTGAGTGTTTTATACACTGCATTAGTTTGTTTCTTCAGTCTTTTTCCTGACAACGTTTGGGTATGTGCTCTGTTGATTTCTTTTTCAGTGCTTCTGTAGCGACAGCAGCTGTTTTGCTCCATGAGACTCACAATATGACCTCTCTGTTTTCAAAAAGGACTGATAAATCTGCTCTTCTATTTTAGGTCAGAGTTGGATTTGTGTTGTACTAGTCAACATTTTTGTGTGGCATAATATCTGGTCTGCCAGATGCCCTGGAGATCACTGATAAAAGTGTTCTGTCAAAGCTGCTGCTTTTTCCTATTGTTACTTGAAGTGTGTGTACTCAAAAACAGGTTACATGTGAACAGTACTTAAAGCACTTGAATGGAATCACCTGCAGATTCAGCACAACGAAGTACAGAAAGGTGATGATAACTTCATGTTAGTCTTGTGCCAGCTAATGAAATTGTAGTGGAATGTTGAGACTACTTCCTGTAAAAACATTTCCTGCTAGATACTCACACCAGTTCATCTAACTCTTCTGAGTAATATTTGAACAAGACAAATGGTAGTTTCTACTGCATTAAATTTGGTAGGCTATGATCCAGTCTATAAATCTCACTTGGCTTTTTTTATTTCCTGGCTAAATTGTAATTTCTGTTATTATGTACTATTCTTGTATCATCCCTCTCTCTTGGGCTGTGTTGCTTGGGGCTTTTTAAACTCAATTTTCAGAACTATGTGGCCAGCCACAGATAAATGTTTCTCTTTAACAAAGGAGAAGAATAAGTTTCTGACTGACATCACTGAAGTTGCCAGGCTCCTGCCAAGCCTGAGGCAAGAAGGACTTTTCCTCTTAGGCAGACAGTGCTGTGTCCGATCCTTGAGCCAAGGTGCAGGGCTGTCACAGCAGCAGGTGTCAGGCCGCGGTGAGCTGCCGGTGGTCGGGTGGCATTCTCAGATCTGGTTAATCCCTGTGTTGCCATCTCTCGTGGGCAGTGATCGCCATCGACATCGACCCCGAGAAGCTGCGGCTGGCGCGGCACAATGCGGAGGTGTACGGCGTGGCCGAGTGCATCGACTTCCTGTGCGGGGACTTCCTGGCGCTGGCGGCCGGGCTGCGCGCGGACGTGGTGTTCCTCAGCCCGCCCTGGGGGGGCCCCGACTACGCCACCGCCGAAATCTTCGACATCCAGACCATGATCTGCCCCGATGGATATCCTTTCCAAGTTACGCCTTGTGGTGTTTGTCTCTTTCCTCGCCTCCCTCTCTCCCGTGGGGTTTGCATGCCCCATTGGCTGACTGTGGATGACATAGCTGGCAGCTGGAGTTCCAGATGCAGCCCATTTGTTTAGTCCACGTCCACACCTAAATTTAAATATTTTTTATTACCAAAGAAACAGTGATGAGTTTGTGGTGAAAGCAGGAATTGAGTAGCTTCTCAACTTGAAGCATTAATTCAGCAGTTTTAGTGCCTTTATATTATTTCATTAAAATACCCCGAAGTAATCAAATAGCCATGTGGTGTATATATATATAGAGAGAGAGATAATAACTAGTTGTGTGAGCTATGACCTTGTCATTAATGCCACTTTTTAATTGATTTATAAAGGGAACATCTTATTTGAAATACCTTGCTAAAACTGTTCTCAGTCATAGTGCCTGCCTATGACTTGGAAAATCACAGAAGCGTGCAAGCAAACTATTAACTCTTTTTATTAATGTATGGAATTCCATACTAGCTTATTAACAGTGACACTGAGCACTCATTCATCTGGGAAGGTATTAATATAATAGTTTCATCATATATGAAGTGTGGGATTTCTTTTGTCACAGAATAATCTTAATTTGTTCCCTTTTTCTGCTAAAATATAGCCACATTAGTACAAGTAAGAAAATCTTTGCATGCATGTGTGAGAGATTCCAAAAAATGGATTAAAAACAAATGCAAACCAAATATATTAGCTACAAATTACATTCAAATTTCTCAAATATTTTTCTGTAAATTTTCATAAAAAGTGTGTTGGGGTGTTTTTCTACTTTCTAGGGCACTAATGGTGAAATAGAGTTGCTGCATTTCAGAAGAGAATCCTACTCACACATTCAGAAGACTAATAATTTAATTGCATAATTGCTGAAATTGAGACATATGTTCAAAATGAATGAATATAAAGATATTTTTCCTTTCCCATTCTTGTTTTTTCCTTTACTGGCTTCTACATTTGAAATTTTCAGACTCTCCAAGAAGATCACCAACAATATTGTGTATTTTCTGCCTCGGAATGCTGATATTAACCAGGTGTGTTACTGGATGAGGTCTTGGTAGTTACTTAAATGCTCAGCTGACTTAAAAGATAAGTTTTATAAGCACATACATAAGACTTTTAAGTCTGTTCAGCTGAATGTGGGGTATTTGGGGTTTTTAAATTTGACCCTTGTGTTAAATGATTTCTGGGTTTGCAGTACTTTTGGTATATTTAGAAATGGGAGTATAAGATTATTTCCATGATTTTGACACTGTTTCCTCTTAAAGCAACAGAATGGAGTTCCTTGTAGCAGTTTCAAAGCCAATTGCCAGGCACATACATCATTATAAAAATAACAAAACCCAATATATTTTATCCAACTCTCACTATCTGGTAAGTTGGTGTGTCCCAGACTTTCATGGCTTTCAGTTTGTGAAGGAGTTGCAGGGAATTACAGCCTGTGGTCACTGCTCTCACTGATGAGTGGATCAGACACAAATTTCATGCCACCAGCGGCGGTACTGATGGTGTCCACACAGGTTTGTGTGGGCTGCTGGCATTGGAGTGATTCTTGATAAACACAGAATTTGTGGCACTGGTGTGGGGTTTTTTGTATTAGAGATTTGTGGTAGAAGTTGGTTTTTTTTTAAAGCAATGACTAACAATTCCCCTGAGTGTCTGGTTTAGTTTCCTCTGTGTATTTTCTATGTTAATTAAGTCTTGTAGCTTTCTGCAAAGAAGGAAGCAGTTCTCACCTGCAAAATGCCACAGGACATCCCAGGACTCTTTCCTGCTTTTCCAAAAGCTATGTCTAACTTGGAGCAGGCAGGATGTCAAGCCATATGGTGGCTTGTGGAATTGTTGGTGGCAAACAGCTGGCTTGAGAAACAGGCTGAAATTCACATGGCCTGAGTATTAGCAGACTCTAAGTCTATGCTGTGCACAGCACCATTGCTTTGGCAGGTGATCTTTTTTTTGCATGTCCCTTTTTGCATGTCAGGCGGGTGAAATGTCAAAGTAGCTTATGAATTTTTGAACAAGGACCTTAATTTTAGGTAGAGTTTCCCTAATTTCAGCTTCTTACCACTACATTTTACCAAATGTTTCCTTACTATGATGAAGAGTGACCTTAACAGTTTTCTGCTCTGCTCATGAGCACTTTTTACTGGATTTATAAATTGCCAAAAGGCATCTACATTTCACTTGTGTTTCCACAAAACCATCCAAGAGTACTCCCCACAGGCCTGCACCTTTTCCTACAGAAGAGCTGAGCTCTTCTGGGTGATTGGGCCAGGTGTCCTGCCACCTCTACATCCTGGTGCAGTTGGCTCTGAATGATGTTGGTGTACATCCATGGGTTTGGCTTTACACAGATGGCTGCGGAGTAACAACTGTTGCTCAAAACCATGGCTCAGTTGTTAAAAGTGTGTGGCTGAAGTCCTGGGTTCATTTCAGTTCAGTGTTCCAGGCTATGGGCTACTCTCAGGAAGAGAAATCAGCTCCTCATGCCTTTCTTTAGAAATTGTCAGTATAAGAAAAAAAAAGCCCAAAAGGTTGATGATCTGAGAGGGGGACAGAGAATATTAATCTAGCTCACTGTTTAGGGAAGTGTCTTCATTCTGTGTGGACAAAGGTGTGTCAAACATGACTGTTCCAAACCTGACCTTGGTGGATACTCTGGCCCACTGAAGACTGTTATGGGTTTGGCTACCAAAATCTCTGGCTGTATTTAAGAATGAGGCTTCTGGATTTACTGCCACTGTACTTCCTGTGAATCTTCAGCAAAATAAAAAAAAAACAGTAGAAGCCCAGCAGTTAGAAGCAACCTTGCAATAAAAATTCTTTTTAACCTTTAGTTAAGGTGGCTCAAATTTAGTGGAAAATACATACATTTTGTGGAACATAACTATCAGATCACTGTTAGATAGCTATAAGGATCCTGCTGCTAGAGTGAAAGCAGATGATAGCTGATCTTTGCTTAGCTGTGTCAGAGGGCTCAGTGTTCATGGCTTTATTGGTGGACAAGATATTCAGCCTTGTTCCACATGATTTTATTACAAAAACAGCACTTACTACTTCTGCAGGCACAGCCATTCCTGTGTAGAGTTGGTCTTATAACGAGAAATGGGATTCTTTGAATTCCCTTAAAAAATCAACCGAGTTTAAGTGAACTTCTGTACTTCTGCCTCGAGAGGGAGCAGCGAACCAGTGCAAGATGGTTGGTTCGTTTACAAGAAATGTGAAAACATTTCCCTGAATTGCATCAAGTCTCCTTGTTTACAAACATGTTAGAAAATTTGTAGCGTATACAGGTCTGTTTTTAGGTTGAATTAATCTTTCACAATATTCTTTCTAGTTAGGAATAATCAGGAATAATATATATGCGTGTGCATGTACGTTAAAAAATACGTATGTTTATTACTGCCTGTTATGTAGTCCATAAATGTAATTTATGAAGTGTTTATCAACCTGTGCTCTGCCTCATGGGGCAGAGTGAGAAGTCTCACCTCTGGGACAAGGAGTCATCCCAGGTAGTCCAGTCTCTTTCACAGACTCTTTTCTATACCAGATAATACTTCTGTATCGTAATATTTGCAGCAAAGAAGGAGGAACCTGTGATTTGTTGCTGTAGGATCTTCTTGCTAATGGTGCAATCTGTTATTTTCATCCCGTTGTAGTAGTTGTACTCAGTTACTGTTGGTCTCTCACTGGTGGTCAGAATGTTGTCAGGATGCATGATGGCTCCCCCCAATAAACTGGTGAGCCTAAAATGTTGGTGACCTGATCTGTTGTGAGACATGACCACATCAGCATCTTTACCAGCCTAGCCAGGTTTGGGAGATGGAGTAATGAGGAATTGGGAGTTTATTACTTATCCTGCCTGTGCGTGGTCAGTGGCTCAGATACTGGGTTGTGCCTTAGTGATAGTTTAAAACATCACCTTTCTTTGAAGACAGGCATACTGTTGTTTGTGGTAGCTATGCCTCATTTTGTCAAATGGCAATGTTGTTGGAGCTTTTGCTGTCCTAAGTGTTGGTGTCTCAGACCTGGCTTATATTTCAAATACTGCCAGAATACAGGAATAGCTTTTTATTTCTTGTCCAGTGTAGTGGTTCCATGAGCCTAGAATTAAGCAAAGTGTTCTGGACCTTGATAATTCTAGAAGGCATACACACTATGCTGATACTTCTCTTTTTTAACTTGTCTTTCTGCCCACCTCATCTCCATCAATCATTTTGAGAAAATTGGTCATTAGATACTAAGGGCTTGTTATGTCTGCAGTTCTTCTGCCTGGATGGAAAAATGTTTGTTGTGTTTCTGTTTATGAAAGTCCAGTTGTTAAAAACGACTGCTCAATGAAGGGAGTGTAAAGATGGGTAAAACCCATTTATTTATTTAATTCTCTCTTTTAGCTATGATTTTAAACTGGAGACCTAGCCAAACGGGACCTGCCAAGCAAAGTCATATTTATTTAAGAGTAAATAGAGCAATGAGCAAAGGAGGGAGTGAGAGGCCAGGAAATGAACAGAGGTTAATTTGATAGTCTTTTTTGGATGCTTAGTGTCAGGAAAAAGTCAGGAAAAAGACTGTGGGTTGATGTGTTTTGCAGGCTGATAATTTCTAAGTGAATATAATTGCATACACTTCAGCTGCGACTATTGTGTTAATAACAACAGCTTTTAAGCAGCCCACTTTAAACTCATGAGTGTTCTCTGTCTTTAATAAAAGAGAAAGCCAGAAGTTACCCACAGCATGCACCAAGCCAGAGTGATACTTCTGAGCTTCAGCCTTCTTAAAGCTCATAGTGCTTGAATACTGAATTGTAGTTTGCCTACATGAAGGTAGAAAAAAATAAATAAATGCCTGGCCTGTCAGAGGGTGGCAGCACCACTGTGACAGTGGCGTAATTCACCTGCATACTTGTACGTTTTCAAAAACGCTGCCTGAGAGCATTTTATTTTATTTTATTATGTTCAGTGTAAAGAATATCATAGCCTTCTTTTTCAAGTGGGTCAGGTTTTGTTCCCCTTATCTTTTAGGTTGGTTGCAGGGGGAGGGGATTTTTCATTTTACTAGTATTCTGTAAAATTTATTGATTCACAGTCCTTGTATGACTACATACCATGTAAAAAAGCTTATATTTCTCATACCACAGAAAAGTTTCTAGGAGAGGGGAAAAAAATTAGATAAATTTTTTGTCCACAGTTATGTTAGTTGGTGGCTGGTACAGATAGGAAGTTATTTTACTAAAGGAGTTTCAGTATGATAAAAAAAATTTTCAAAAAACCCGCAAGACCAGTAGGAAAACCTTCAAGTTCAAAAGTACACCTGAAAAATGTTACACCTCAAGAAACTTGTGCTCCTGAAATAATCTTCTGTGTTTCTTTCTTCTTTCATATTTTCATCGTTTCTGATGTCTCCTTTCCAAACCTGTTGGCTCCTTTTTTGATGTGTTGTGGCTGTGGCTGTAGCTGTGGACTCCTTTTAGCCGTAGCCACTGAACTGAAGGATGGAGCATCCAGGTGACAGGGATGCAGGGAGGTGTTAACTGAAGCTGCAACCTTTACCTCTGCCTAGGGACAGCAGCACGGTGAAGGAGGCAATATCTGTCCACCTAAGTAATGTTTGGGCTAAAGAATAAACCAGGGTAAGGAGGGCTGCCAGCAGGGAATTACCATATGTACACAGGAAAATGCAAAATAAAGGAATTTTGGACTAGTCACGTTTTTTAAAGAAGTTAAGAAGCCTTTCTGTATTCACCGTTGTATTGCACTGCAAAAACAGGGGATGTTTGTCGGTATCTCTAAAAATAGCTGAGCACCTTTGTTTTTCTCAAAGCATCGTTCCTCAGTCTGCTGTTATTTTTAGAGGGTGTCCCTCTGCCAGGCCAGCACCCTTCTGAAGCTTGGTGTGTGGCAGCCTTCCCTCACTACACCGTCAGGGCTGACTGAGCCCTGCCGAGGAAAACTTGGCAGCTCCTAGGTAATGAAATTTGCAACCTCCAGCAATTTACAACTAAGCATTGTCACAGAGGATTTGCATTTCTCTCCTCTGAATATTGCGTGGGTTAAAAACACATAGTACCAGATCTGTCACAGCAGAGCTTATTCCCATGTGTTTATTTAAATTTTTGTCACCTTTGGGTTTGTCAAATACTGCTTGAAATTAGCCATAGTTATCCTGGATTTAACACTTAGAGACCAGAGACAGCATATGTACATTTTCAGCTGTTCTTTGGTGGACACCACCCATCAGTGTAGGGGCATCTTGTTTTACTTGGTCTTCAAAGAGAAATGTTTAGTAAACACTAGTGTTTAATATCAGTGCATTAGTCACACTTAGATATGCCAGTGACACAAACCATGCCCAGAAAGCAGGAGTGCATAACCCTAAGACAGTAATTTCAATATTCTTATATTAAGTTGAGTAATCCAATTAATATTTTAGTATATTTAAGTGACATCAGCTATAAAGTGCAAAGCCTCTTAATGCTTTTCGGAAGGGGCATTCCAGCTTCTGTTTGTAAAAAATTAAAAGTTAACATCTTTCTGGAAAAACTATGGATCACCCCACAATGCTTTGTGGATTTCAAGTAAGAACAGATAAGTTGTAAAATTAACATTCCTGATCACTTGCCATTTTTAGATTCTTGTGCTATTTATAAGTCAGCCAGCCTCTGTTTTTTTACTTAAGTGGCAGGTTCCTCTCTGACAAGAACGTGGAGCGTTTTTTCCTATCACCAGAAGTTGAAGGATGAAGAAACTGCTCACACTTTGTTTTTGTCTGCAAAAACAGAAAAATGAAAAGGGAGAAAATCAAAACAGAAAAGTAAATGCTTGATTTAGATAAGTGTGGCAGTTTTCTGGGCAAATCAGTAAAGGTTCAAAGTGTAATTTAAATTAATCTGTTATTTTCTCTTTGTAGTCGGCTGGTTTTTTACTCACAGTAAAATAGAGGAAGTTCAGCATGTTTATATTTAAACCTGCATGACAGAGTCAAGTCTCAAGGGACTTTAGAAGTGTTAATAACACAGTCTGAACTTAAAGTTTCAGCTGTTAACATCATCTTGGCTTAAAGATCAGTTAAAATCTACTGCAGGCTTGTAGACTGGGATAACTTTATGTCTGCATGGGAAGTTTCCCTGCATAGGGGACTTTAGAAATAATTTTCCTTCAGCAGCCTGGGAGAATGTGGTCCAAAGTGGAGGGGAGAAAAGCAGACAATGTTCAGTATTAGTATTTGTGCTTCTAACTGTGCGGTCTCTCCTGATGAGGAATTGATTGCCTGTAAGCTGTTATCCCTCAGAAGCATCGTGCGAGGCATCCTGAGTAGGAACAGGAGAGGGGAGTGTTGCATGCTCCAGTCCAAAATGCAAAGTCTGCTGCAAAATGTTGTCTGTAATCATTAAGCATTAAAGGTGTGCACTGGGCTCAGTCCAACAGAGCATTAATGGTGAAATTCTCACTCCAGTGATCATAAACACAAAGCTGGGAGCAGTGCTGCCTGACAGGCTTCTCCAGCCTGCAGAGGCACCGCTGCCCCAGCCTTGCCCTCAGTGCTGCCTGCGACTCCAGTGCATACAGCAGCTTCTTCTTTGGTTGCAATAGCAACAACAATAAACCGTGGCCTTTTTTTGTGAGTTTCTCTGCCTGTTTGGGGCTTGGTTTTGTTTGGGTTTTTTCCCTCTACCCTGCTACTCTTCAGTGCAACCTTTACGCTTCCTAATTCTAACTACTAAAATTTGTTTTACTCTTCCCCGAAAATTTGGGATGTGACATCTTTCAAGCACAGTTTACTGCTTGCTTTTTGCTACAGCTTGTTGTCTCAAATGCCAAGTACCCCACAAACCAGAGTTTAGCATTTCTTGCCTCAGCACAGCATGTCAAGTTCTGAGTATTTCTCTTTGGTTCTGAAATCTTCTTGTTTTCGTGATTTGGGTAAAGAGGGTTTTTCAGTCACAAGCCACAAACCGCTTCTGTGAGTAAAAGGAGACATAAAAAGAGGATCGGAGACATTAGCTGCCAAGGAATGTTTTCCAGCAGTATTAACAGAGCAGAAATATTTTTTTTGTGATTATTGGTGCATTAGAAGGTTTGGGGTTTTGCCTCTTTTCCTGTGCATTGACTGGTTTACTTTTTGTTCTTTGTTTTTCAGGTGGCTTCCTTAGCAGGGCCAGGAGGGAAAGTTGAAATAGAACAAAATTTTCTCAATAACAAACTGAAGACAATAACAGCTTATTTTGGTGATCTAATAAGGCATGACATCTCCTGAACTTCGTGTGGATTCTTCCAAACCCAGCCTTCCTGACTGCTGCGTTGCTTAAGCTTTTGTACAGCTGGCTGGTCAAAAATGACTGAAAGCCATTTTCCACTTTCATTTCTGTTTACAAAAATTTGTTCTGTATATTGCTACTGTCAATAAATGTTTTATAATAATTTTGACAAAACTTTAAATGTAGAAAAGCTGTGAATGTATGAAAAGACCTTTATAAAATGCAGTCTTGCAAGGTTTGAGCCCAACCCTTGGAAGTGGGATTCAGGATTTCTTTGTAACTCACACGTGCTACTTCTGTGCTTGCTCTAATTTTGAGCACCCAGAGAAAGAAAAATAGCCTGAAAGCCACAGGAGCTGTGGTCTGTGCTTGAGAAGCAAAAGAGTCTGAACATCAGGTGGAACTAGAGGGTCAGGTGCACCACAAGAGGTTAACCCCAGTCCACCTCTCTCGCTCCATGCTCACTGAGAAACCTTTTTAGGTTTTCTTTGCAAGATGAAGGTTCACACATTAATTCCAGTGAGTGCTTCTGGCTTGTTGCAGCTCAAAGAGAGAGCTTGGTGTGTTTGTGTCTGGAGATGGAACTCTACCCTCTGAGTATTGTCTTTTTTTTTTTTTTTAATCTCCTTGCCATTCCTCTTCATTGCAAAGATACTCTGAAGAAACCTGCCTAGAGGTTTGTATCAGTAAGCAGAGGGGTCTCTGTGCCTCCTTTTTTCTAAGCCTTTTGGATCCTTGCATGGGCTTCAGGGAGGGCAGAAGGAAACCAGCTTTTCCTGGTGAGGGCCCTCTGCTCCCAATTGTAGTTTGGAGGGGAAGATTGGCCTTTGTGCAGTTCTCCAAGCAGAAGAGGAGGCAGGTGAGAAGTGTCCAGGGCATGGATACTCACTGAAATACTCTCAGTTCTCTCACTGAGTTACTTCTGCATTAAGTCACCAAGTTCAATGTTGAGCTTGTTTTTGAGGTAAGAGTGTATGAATAACAATTTCTAAGATAAATTAATGCTGCTTCTCTGCTTTGAGTGCAGCAGGATGCTGAAGGCAGCAGAAACTAAGCACTAAACCATGCATTAGTGCTATCCAAGAAAACTAGAATGACTGTAGAATAACCAAATAGGATCCATTTTCCCCATTAAGGAATGAAATCCAACTCTTCAAAACAGAGACCAAAGTGTTTGTGAGTGTATGGATTATTATGACTCAGTGCAAGTTTGCAGTGCAGTAAAATAGCACTTGGGAAATAGCTTTTTTCTGGCTTTGATGTCTGTCCAGAACCAGACAAGTGCTAAACTGTTACTGTTACATTCATGCTTCATGTAAGGTATTTTATGAAGATACTTTGGCTAATTTGAATCGCTGCATTTTGCCACAGTGCTACAGCAAGGAAGAAGTCTTGTGCCGGCTCTGCATCAGTATCTAAAAGGAATTATTAAGGAAATAATAATTCTTAGAAGTTTCCTATTAGGTCGTAGGGGACTTTGGCAAGAGTGGTAATATTTCAGGAGCTCTAACCCTACTGTGGAAGTGGCATGTGAATATAATAATGCTGTTAGATTTTCACAACAAACAAAAACCCAAGAAAGTCCATGACACTGAATGAAGAATATATTCATTTATACTGTGTATGTCACAGTATTCTATACACTAAAATTTTACTATATTTGGCTTATTGCTGCTTGTAGAAATACCCTTGTCTTATTACACGAACCTTTTTTCTTCCTTAAGGAGATGCTTTGGAAGCATTTTGAGATCTTGCTGATGCTACTCCTATAAAAGGAAGCTCTGACAGTGAAATGCTTATGAATTTACTTTTACCCTCTGGAAGGTAGTTAGATTTTGCTCAGTGCCCAGTATACAAAATGTGGAAAATATAAAAGGTACAGCATTTATCTGTTTGGATTTTTACTTAATAATGAACTTAATGGTAAAAAGGAACAATTTCTCTAAGATCTCTGCTGAGGTTTGTGAGCTCATGGAGAAAAATGTTAACATGGGCTGAGACACTTAAATTTCTGGACAGCTCATGGCCACTGTTTTAATAGCCTTTTGGAATTTAGGTTTGATACTTTGGGCAACAAAGAAGTTTCACTGCTACTGTAAATACTCCTAGAAGTTTGATCTTCTACCCATTTTAAGACACAAAATAAGCTAAGGAAGAATGCAGATTTTTGTTTTCTAAGTTAACTAATATTTGGACTGAATGCAGTAAACACTGAGTTTTACTTTACAGTATGCTCTTAAGCCCTTGGTCTCTTTAGGTTTATCTTAATTAAATCCAACATTAAATCAAGCCCATTAGTTTCTTCTTCTAGTGCATGGCATGAAGAGAAGTGATGGAAGATGAAGCTAGGTGCATTGCAAGGCTGAAGCTGAACTGCAGGCTCAGGGGGACCAGAGCAGAGCATCAGCAGGGCTGAGCAACTCTCTTCATGGTAGGACATCACTGTGCCCTTCTCTGAATGAGGCCACATTAGTGTTGAGAGAAAAAATTCACTGTTCCATGAAGTTTTCCTGTATAGGTTTTAGAAAATCTTCCCCAAGTTTAGTGTTTCTGAAATAACATCTGGTTCTATATGTGCAACTCAGAGGTTATATAAGCAAATTAATGTTACACCACAGTGGCCATGGTAACATTTAGCAGAGGGAAATCCTGTAAATAGCAGAAGTAAAAAACTGCTTGCAATTAATTCATTGAACGAATCAGTAGAAAATTGGGTTATTTTCACTTGGTTTGCTCTCTCAGCTTTCATATGCCTCATAGTCACTGATTTAACTGTCCTCCCCTTGTACACAAACCTTCCCACCTCCAAATACCAAGAAAGGGGGGGGTTAATCCTGTCACTTAGTGTACAGTGATTTACTGTTGCTAGTGTAGCCTTTCCAACACAGGTATCTCAGTATTCCTGCCACTTGAATATCTTTGTCAGGTCCAGAATACTTATAAAAAGTTGATTTTCAGTGGTGAAGAGATTTCTGATTTCTTTATGAAGGCAGAAGAGATATCTTTGTGTGTGTTACAGTGGCAGAGGAATAAATGCTCTAAAACCAGGCTTGAAATCAATTCCCCTGTCCTGTTTCAGCTGTCAGTTGATGAAGCTGTCAAGTGGTTCAGCCTGGTCCATCTGTATAACTATTAGGAATGTGCACACTCCAGTGAAGTACAGGTAAGAGTCATGCTGTGTTGATTCAGTTAAATTAAATCCCCCAAACACCAAAATTAATTCATACAAAAAAAACCCAAAAAAAAAAAAAACCACCCCAAAACATAAAAAATGTCAGAAAAAGCTTATTACTTGGGAGGCTGCAGGAGGCTGCAGAAGCCATCAGTAGCTGAAAGAAAGCAATAGGACTGGCTAAATCCAGCTGAAGTGGCTGAATCTAGAGAGGCTGGAGATTCACCCAGGGTCTGAAGATCTGAGCTGCAACCACCCTGGGAGGAGGCAGGAGTGAAGGCTGTCTTCAAACAGGGCCTCTCCCCACCAGGGTTTGGTTTCTGCCTCTACTCAGCATGGTCCTGTGGTGTCTCTTAGCAATGCCTGAGGTTTTGATGGTGCCTGTCGATGCTGTGAGCAGGGCTGGTGCCCAGGGCGGAGGTGGGGAGAGCAGCAGCCCACCTGGGAGGCCTGGCAGCACTGGGCTCTGCTCAAGGGTTTCCTCACTCAGGGGAATTCCCAGTCGAGCTGTGCACACAGCTCTGCAAAACACTCCCTGCAACATCCCTGCAGCCCAAGGGTCAGCCCTGGATTTCTCCATATAGTGACCCAAGGATCAGTGTCTTTTTAGCATGTGTCACAACAGGGTGTCAAGAAGTGTGGGTTTGCTGCCAGCCCCCTGTGGGCCCTTCCTCAAGTCTCATGCAAATGTATTTTCTGAGCTCTTGCTTTCCACACATCTCTGAGGTCTTAGCCTGTGGCCCTGCAAAGTTCCAAAACCAGAGCAAGTTTCAAGGTGCTTCCCCAGTGAGCTTTACTGAAAACCCAAAACATTGCTCTGGCTTTCTGGGTTCTCAGACTGCTGAGGAAAAAATTATGCTGTTGGAGGCAGTTTGGGTTGATGACAGCACGATTCTTCCTGTCTCTCTGCGTGCCTTTGCTCGTTCTCTTCCTTTTTCTCAAGGTTGTGCTTCAACCTTCTTGTGAAACCCCTGTGGTTTATTAGAGGAGTGCAATGGCAGCAGCAGAGCTTTAGCACTGTATAAACATGAGTACAGGGGCTCACAGAGCACCTTAGGTGTTTTGGGACTAATGAAATGCCTTTCTCCAGCCTTTTATCCTAAAAATATGACCAAAGAATGGACATCAGAGAGGATATACTTCTGCAGAGTTATCACAGATTGATGCAGGTTGAACGAACACATTTATCACATCACTGCACTACTACCTAGACCTCTGGGGGGTCTTTCACATTGTCACAGTGTCAGATACAGTGATGGTAACAGTGGCAAGAGCTTCTGTGAAAGGCAGTATTGTGATCTGACAGCAAAACCTGTCCTAAGGTATTCATTAAATTGTTCCAGGCACTGGGACAGCCTATGATTATGTCAAACAGGGAAGCAAATTGTACGCTCTGCTTTCCCGGCATGCGGGAACTTAATCTGAAAGTCTGCCTGGGAAGGTTAAACACAGACAGCTTTGTTTAGGAGAACTCCAAACTGGCAGAGCCCATCACCCCAGAGGGTCACCTGGGGGGGACTGCCTATGCCAGATGTCTGTGCTGGAGCAGGAATGCTTTCTGTAGGTGCAGACTGCAGCTGAGCCTGTCCAAGGGGTTCCCTCAGGTGTCAGAACATTTGGATGTTCCCAGCAGATGCAATGCTATCTGTAGCTCAGGCTCACATCTGCACTTCTGGAAAGTGGTCCCCAAAACAGAAGCTGGAGTTCCCCAGGAAGCAGCTGCGTGGGGAACTCTGGGCTCCTCCTGCAGGAGAAACCACGCTCCAGGAAGTGTTCAGTGTGGGGTTTTGACACGGAAAAGGCTGGTTCTCACAAGAAAAATGTTGTACTTGTTGTACTCCTAGACCTTACACAGAAATTACCCACCAGGGTATTCATTAACCCTGCCAGGAAGAGATGCTGGTAGAGCCAGGTTTAAGAACAAACCTTGTGGTAATGTAATGCAGAGTGGGATACCAACATGCAGATGTCTCAAAGTGTGAGCCAAATGCTGGGAGCAGGACAGAGCAAATGGCCCACAGGACCATGTTCAGGCTGTAGAGCTGAATGCCATAGCGCCTGGGTAGTGGCTTCTAAACGACACACCACTTGTGTCCACTTTTGCTTCTTACTGCCAAATTTTCTGACTTTACTGGCAGTCCTTTGATTTTTTTTTTTCTGCAGCTTGTAAACAGCATTGTTTGAAAAAAAGCCCCAACCTTCATCTAAAAATAAATCTTGCAGTTAAAAAAAAAAACAAGCAAACCAAAAGGTCCCAATAAAACAGCTGACATAAAAACAAGACCTGGATGCATTACATTACAACAGTTCAGAAATCAGATAAGAATGCCCAAAATGTAACTAATTTTAAATTGCTTTGTAGGCAGGTTCACCTCATGTTTTGGCCTGAAGCATAGAGATAGCAACTGACATGACTTTTCAGCATTTTGGATTGACCACGCTGCTTGTCCCTGCTGCTGCTCTGATTGATCAGCTTTGTTTAAAGATCAAAGCATTTAGTATAAACGAGTTGGAGTTGGAAACAGTCTGACTTCTTGAATGTTTATTTTCTCTGGTAATGAGAATGATCTAATCCAAAATTATTATTTAATTTCTAAAAATTCAAAGTGGAGAAATCACCTAGTTGCTTTACAAGTAGAAAAGCAGTTCAAAAATGGATGCAGAGGCTGTAGAATCAAGGTCTGCCAAGAAGAATCCAATCTGGCTGAACTGGCAAAATCAATAGTCCAGATAGCTAAAAAAAAAAAAAAGAAAGAATAAAAGAAAAAAAGACCTATGCCAGCACAGAAGATGTAAAACTCCTAGAAGATTCATGATCTCAACTCAGCCCAGAGAAGGAAGCAGCAAAGAGCAGCTGTTTGACAGCTATGAACCATGAGGGAAGTGAACATGAGTATCTGGCCAGCTCAAAGCGTGTTGACAGACATGATGAGTGACAGGGATTAGGGACCTGGGAAAACTTCCAGGAGAAGAAATTCCACGGAGCAGTGCGTCCCATCTTGGCAGTCACCTGTTTGGGTGAGAAATAAAAAGAGCCATAATTTACAGATCACAGTTTATCTGGTCCTGCAAAAAGTTTCATGAGTTTTAAGAGGAAAAGAAGCAGCAGATTGTTGTGCCCAGGCTACTGCAGGTGTTTAAGGGATTTCCTGGGGATAGACCTGGATTACTGCACAGCTTTTGCTTGTGCTGAAGATGCTGCTGCCCTGCACTGCTCCAGGACCATCGCCAGCAAAGAGGAATGGCAAAAATCCATGGCAATTTGCAGTAACTTAGATAAAGCAAGATTAAGAAATGATCAAATTCCTGCTGGAATCCAGGCTATATTAAGTAAACATTGCCCCTTCCTTTCCTCTCTTTGTCTGTAATAAGAGTTTTGTATTGCCTTTTGGGCTGTGAAGGGAGCTTTATTTTTCATTTACTCAAGAAAAGGAATCAAATTACCTTGGTGACAGCTATCAAGTAATATTTTTGAGACCACGTGCTGAGTGGCACAGGATCCTCACCAGCACTATCAATTTCCACAGCTTATTGCTGAGGAAGTAAGCATACAAACTGCTCCATGCTGGCCACAGCAGGACTCTTAATCCCTGTAGCGCACCAGGCAAACTGCATTTTAAAGAAAAATACCACAGATGCTTCAACTGGTAGGCCTGGGAGCCAGCTGTCCCATGCTGGGGGTAAAGAGTATGACCACAGAACAGGCACATGTGACCAGAACAGGCAGCAGGGTGGTACCAGGTGCCCTCTTTACAGCATCTGAAACACTTCAAGCTCCCCATGGGTCTCCAAAGAAAGCCAGGGGAAGGAGGCAGTGGAAACAGTGGCCAGCCCCCATCTAGGCAGGCTAGCATCTGCACTGTCCTTTGCTGGTTAGATCTCCGTTAAAAACAGGTCAGAATGTGTCTGGGCCTTAGGTGATGGCACTTACCTTCTGGGGTGTTAGAACTTAGTGTTCTGACCATAGGAAAAAATAGCAGTGCTGCAGTTTGCTGCTTGCACTATAAAAAGGATTTGCCAAGAGCATGGGGGGTTTAAGACAAAAGAGATGCAAGTGAAGAATTGTGTAGTCAGTAAGAAATGTGTAAGAAGTTTTGAAGTCATGACTTCTTGCTGATACCTGGTTATTCTGGCTGAATGCTGACTTGGTACCATGGATGGTGTGAGCCCCAAATCCCTTCCTTGTAGCCAAGGAGAGATTCCCACTCTTGTCTCTGTCGTATTGCCTTCCTATGAGGGCAACACAGATTCCAATCCCAAAATCAGTGTCCAGCCATGCTGGAGAAATTACTACAGCTAGGTCCATATAAGCAAGTCATGCAGCACCCTGGGCAGGGAGGCTGCAGAGGAAAACAGCCAGTGCAGGGAGCCATGCAAGTCACACAGCCTGTGGTTTTGTCACAGCCCAGCCATAGCTCGGTCCTGTGGGTCACGTGTGTGTTGATGGTTGGAGTGATCTGACCAAGCTTCCCCTGGCAGGAACCTGGATTGCACACTCCAGGGACTGTGCTGCAATGGGAGCCACAGTGAGGGGGGCAACCACAAAATTATTTTAGAAATGTGTTTGTGGTCCAAATTTAACTACCAGCCTGGTGATACTAGAGATAACAGATGCCTTGCCCAGTGCCTTAATTCACTGCCTTATGGGTGACTGGACTCCACCTAGATCAGTATCCTGACACTCCCTAGCTGGGAGAACTGGAGGGCCAACTGCATCCAAAAAATACAAAAAAAATCACTGCTAGCTATCTGTTCTTCTCCATATTTCTGTATCTGTCTCTACGGGCAGCAACTGAACACTTCTGTTTTGCATATCAATATAATTTCACTTTTCTTTCACTTAAAATTTGTTTCAGTTTGAGGTGGCTGCTGTCAGGCTGGCTGGCAAGTTACCAGGATCTCATTCTCTAGTTTACAGCAGTCCCAGATGGGACTGTGCAAGCGGGAGCCACCAGCTGCAGGCAAGGCCCATGTGGATGCAGGGCATCCTGCTCCAAGCTGTGACGGCTGGTTTGAAGCAGCAAAAGGCAACTGGGAACTGGAGAAATGCTGGCATAGCCCAGGACAGGGAGCACCCAAATCCTGGCTGCCTCCAAAATTATAATTCTTTCCTTTCTTTTCCAAAGCATTTTCTATGGACTAAATCTATGTCACCTCATGTGAGAGCTGCAGATATCCTTACAAGTGTTGGCTCAGAGATTAATTTGCTAATAAATATTATTCTGTTAATTATATATCTACCATGGGTTTTCCTAAAATACCACATGCTGCTCTGTAAACACCACAGTTATCTAGAGAGGTTATCTCACACCCTGCCTCCCCCTCCTTCCCATTTGTATCCATCTTGTGATGCCCCAAATGCCCACGGACGTTGCCCATCCTAGCTCCCATGGATGCTTGGGACAACTAAGCTCTGGAGCTGCAAGGTAGAAATGGAGCTACTGGGTGTAACTCAGAAAAGAAATGATGCAACTCTTAGAAATTAATGGCGTAGTAGCAAGTAGGGCAAGATTGTTTTGAAATAAGGATTAATTAATATTGCACACTAAGCTGGTTCTGCATCCAGGTGGAGACGTACGGAGTGGGTGGGCTGCACTCAGCTGGGAGGAGCAGGGCACGCAGCCAGCCCTGTACAATGTGTGTGTTTGTGTGCCTGGTGGCAGGCAAATCTGTCCCCCTCCTCGCAGAGGAGTAATGCAAATGGGAGTGGGCTCTGCCAGATGGCAGACATCCGGAAAGGCACCAGGAGAGAGCACAGAGTGACCGCATCGTGCATGGCAGGGAGCACACTGCGGCTGTCCCCAGATGGAAACGTGCAAATCACAGCTCTGGCCAGAGCTCGGGGAACACTGACAAAGTCAGACCCCAAATCCCCAGCCTCCTCTGAGAAACTGAGAAATCAGGACGACAGTCTGGATCGATCTCATCTTCTAAGGTTGCACAAATCTGGAGGAAATGGCAAGCCTAGATGTGGCTGAGCTGATCTTGGTGCAGGGCACACAGAACGGCTGTAGGAAGGCAAACTGACTGACAGCTCATTAGTTCTGAGGCTGATTAGAGTCTGGATTATAATCTGCAGCATTTCTCTCTCTATAAACCTGTCTGTGCACTAGACAGAATAAAATTCCAAAATGAGAAAGCACAAGGAATGCAAATATGTTCCCTTTTCCACCCCCTGCCTCCTGTGCTAGTCACCCTTCCTGGGCAGCCACAGGATAAGGTATCCTCAAGCAGCTGAATGCCAATGTGGGATAGGGAGGGGGAATTTTTATGTAGCTGTTTTCTCAGTTGCATCACGCTACTACTCCCAGAAATGGAATTCCATGAAATGAAGACAAGAATGGCTGGAAGAAAAGAAAGCTTTTTCCTCCTTTTTTTTGTTTTGTTTTGGGGTTGGTTTTTTTTTCTCTACAGCATCCAGTCTGTATTTAACTAAGTTTCTTGCTTCTTTATGAAACCTTTTGTCTTTTTTTCCCTCTCAAGGCAGGCTGAGGAAATAGAGAGCAACATGGGACTCATGCCTGTGTCCTCCTCTGCCTGGCCTGCCTCAGCTCAGCACACAGGTGGGCAAGGATGAGCTGCAGCTCCCTGGGGAGAGGGTCCCTACCTGAGACTTCTAGCTTAAGCAACAAGCCTCTGTGCAAGACACTGAATCTCTCCTCTGTGTGATAACTAGGGCCAGTCTGCTAGCTTCACACGTCCTTTGGTTTTATTCTTATCTCATACAAGCCCAAAAAAGAGAAGCCTGAGACGTGTCTTGATCCAAGCAAAAACAGAAAGCTCAGAATAGTTGATTTGATTTACACCAAGGAACAAACCTGTTTAGACAAACCAGTAAGTGTTTTTGAGGGCAGCTACTGATAAGTTTTTCTGAGTTCCAACTTACGCCAGAAAAAGAGACCTAGCAGAAACACCACAATTTGGGTATTGGTCTGTGACATATTTTAACATCCTCTGTACAGTAGCTCTTGAGACTACGTTGGGGTGTGCATATGTGTCAGAGATCAACAGAAAGGTGCTTTGTAAAGGTACGAGGCACTTCCACGCTGCCATGATATAATGGGTTGTTAGTGACCCGTCAGTTCATGTTTTCAATTACTGTTATTACTCTTATTTCTAAACTGTGGGAGCTTCTAAAATTGCTTTACATCAGATAATAAGTATACTGATTCTTCAGTTACACTAATTAGAGTTCTGAGTTTGATTTTGGCACTTCGATGGCTCCAAGAGCTGGGACTGGTTACCACATACACAAAGCTCTTAGCTCTTTTCCATTAAAAAATTACAACCTTAAAGTTTTAAATCTCGACATCCCAAAGACCATCTTTCCTACCTCTGGCTTTTCCATGGCTCATTCCTGTTATTTCCTTAGAGTTTCTCTCACATCAAATGATGTATCCTGCAGAAGAATGAATATTTTTGTCCAAAATAAAACTGCAATCCCTAAGCAATACCCATCCCATGGCATGTTGCTGTAGAGAACATTTCTTTGAAGCTTCCTGAGTGAACAGCTCCCACATTATTCTCTCCTGGGCTGCTCTTCTGTTTCCTCCCAGTTGTGCATGCATTTCCCAGCCCTGGGAGGGGGCACTGCTGACCATTGCCAGGCTACAGTCTGGAGCAGCCTAAAAATGCTGTGCATGCCCATCTAGCTGAAAACAAAGCTGGTGAGCAGTGGGTACAGCTGAGAAAAATCTTGCTTTTAAAAACTGCCTTAAAAAATATATCTGAGTCTGGCCTAAAAAGAAGCAAAGTAGCAGAGCAAGTCAATCAGAGCAAAGAGAGGGGGGGATTCAATAGTGTCACACTACTGCATGCAATGAAGCTTAACATAGGTTATTATACCAGAAAAAAAGCTTTCCTGAAAATGTTATGGTATTCCACAGGAGAGAGCTCTGAAGGGGCATTGCAAAGGAAGAGCAAACCAAAGAAAGAAAAAAAATCCAGACCATATGAAACCTTGTAAGATGGTCCACAAGGACTTGCATTAAATAAAGTGGGGAAAAGGGACTAGGTTAACAAATAGAAGTGACTGAAATTTTTTTAAAGCCTCGTTTAGGAGACTGTGTATGCATTTTATGTTCTACCTACTGTCTGGAGAATGCAATATTCTCAGAGAAAATCTAAATCTGCCTTTTTAATGACTGGATGTTAAGTAGAGCCCAGAATCTGTGACATAACCAGCTCTATTTAATCAGGTAAACTGTTTTGCTCCTCACTGGACTATACATGCATATCATTCCCTTCCCTGCTTACCTTCTCACCCAGAAGCCTGCTGCTCTCCTATTGCCAGATGAAGCCTCCCAGCTCATTTTCTTACAGGATGAACATAAAGGAGCTGCTCGTGGATATCCATTATGATGCTCACTTCACACCTTAGGCTTGCCATCAACCAAGTGCCTTCACCTTCCAGGCCCACTACAAAGCCTCTTCTTTTCTCATCACTGTTAGATGGTTTTCTATCCGTGCAATAGCTTAAATTGCCCACATAGCAAATGCATCCTCTGTGGAACCAGCAGCATGGGGAGAGATGAAATGGCCCTCTGGGAGCTCAGGACAGAACCAGGCCTGGTGATGGCTGCCACAGGACATCTCACTTCAGCTGGGCTCCAACTGCTGTTAACTGGTATGTTGCTTTACTAAAGATGCAGAAAGAGTCAAAATGACTCTTCATTTAAACATGCCAAGGCTAGAACATCGGGGGTTTATTTTAAGGGGAAAAAAAATACAAATTCTCCTTTTTCTAGGACATTTCTTTGATTTCTAGCAGGTGTGTTTTTAGCAAGTGTTTCCATCAACACTATGAGACAGCTCCCCAGACTAACCTGTCAATGGTCCACTTACTGCATACAATCAATACATCCTTCTTTCTGAGGTAATTGGGTGTATTAATAAAGCAAACAACAACCAATTCACAAAAGTGAGCTCAAAACACTGCTCCTGGCTTGGCTTCTGCTGGAGACCATATTGTAGATGTGATGAACTCAGACACTTTCCCTGTTTTTTTATGTGCTGAGAACGCTTGCCTTGGGGTGCTAGAAATGCCAAAGAAGCTGTTTAAGTTTTCCTTGAAGGCTACATCCCAAAATAAATCCCCTGTCTTCCGGAGAACAGCACCAACCCATTACACACTGCTGTTGAGGGAGATTTTAGGTCATTAAGATTCAATGAGTAATACATTTGAAAATGCAGTTTTAAAGTTTTTCAGTCATTCATGAAAACTCCTTTAGTGCAGAATAAAGCTTGATAATGTCTGTGATTGTGCTTTGACCTGATGAAAGATCTGAATGGAAATTTGTACAGTAGGTAATATTTACTCTGGCAGTGTGTTCAGTAGGCAATGTCTACTGCTTTTATTGCTCTATGGAATAAAAGTTTTGAATTTTGCTCAGTACTGAACCATTTGTTGTCTTGGAATTGGCAGCAGTAACACCCAGCTGGGTGCTGGTATGTTTTGTGTTTGTGAACAGACTGATCCATGGGAAACAATCTAGCAGACAAATCAACTTCGTTATGAATTAAACAAAATCTTTACTTGGGTATGAGACATTGAGCCTGAGGGAGCTATTATTTTGGAAAAGGCCCATAAAAGGACTTTTTAAGACAGGGACTTTGTGAGTCTTTATGATATTCTTAGACTGCCTTTAGTTATGCCTTGCTTTGCATAACACAGTGGATTTTTATAAAACAATAACTTCTATGTAAATGGTACTGGGGTCCAAAACTCTGAGATGAAAGTCAGAACAGTGCTCAGTGCCTGGCCAAACCAGCGAGATGCTTAAATTGTTCCTCTCCTGTCTGTCCCCGGGACAGGAACTGGCATTTCCTATCTGCATCTCTATTGCATAGCACTGAGAAAATCCTTCTTACAAGCAAAGAGAGAGGTAGAAGATTTACCCAGAAATAACTGAGTGCTCAGTGCCAAAAATAAGCATAGTTTGAAGAGATAGTTCTGTGTGCTTAGAGCCAGTCCTATCAACTCTCACAGCCTTGTGAATGTCATGGGATCTGATGTTTTCTTAATTCCCCAGCTGATGGTAATCAAGGAACCACATGATAACCTTGACTTCATTAACACAATGAAAAAAAATCACATGTAAGTGTCTCACTTTGTGATTGCTGAGTAAATATGAAGCCAATCTTAAATCCTGGAGGTAAACAAAATCACCTGATGGTAATTCTGACCCTTTATTCACTCTTCAGGGGTTATCATCCCCAATGTTTCTTAGCTGCCTCTTAGACATGACCACACAAAAAAATTGGTTCTTCATGAAATATCCTATAACAGTCTTTGCATTCAGCCCCAGTCAGCCATGATTTTTTTTCTCCTTTACTAGTCCAAAAGCATGCTGACAATCAGCCTACAGCAATGTGCATTGGATAGTCTCACAATTTACACATGGCTTGTTCTCTCTGTACCTTTAATGAAGGCCTCGTGTGCTCTTCTTCTCTGGAAATGTTGTATGCCCATGCTATTACACATGTACTCTTTAGAACTAGTTTCCATTCTCACAGACTTGCCACATGATTTTGGGGAAGTCACCCTAACAGTTCCTCCACTTCTTCTGTATGAAATGAGGATAACTGTATTTCCCTTCCTGGTCTGTTTTGGACAGGTTATTTCTTAGTACAAATATGTACAGGACAGTACTCAGCCAGGCTTTATAACTGATCTCTGTTTACTTTATATGTCCCCTGGAGCAGGGACAGGGATTTAGCCTCCCCCTCTGCCAGGCTGGGCCAGAGGAGATGTGACAAAGGGAGGAAGCAGACACAATTTGTCCCCACAGCTGTGCACAGGCCATGTGCCAGCAATTACAGCCTGGACACTCACAGGTGAGCAACCTTGCACTGGGTTCCATAAAGCACCAAGTGAGAACAGCTTAAGGCTGTTAATGCTGCTCTGAGCTGGGGCTGGCATGATAACGATTCAGGAGAATTTTTAATTTAAAAAAAAATCAGGGTCACTCTATAACCCATGTCAAAGGATATGCTCTGGGCAGGACTTTTGCCAGTGACTGGGATGATACTGTTTGCTCTCTTGTAGCACAGCTTTCAGAGATGGGCAAGCAGATTCATGTCATGTGACTTTTTCTGGACTATGACAAGCTTCAAAGTTTCCTTATTCTTGCCTTGAATTCATATAGCTTTAAGATGTCTCTTAACCATAGCTTTAACCATGTTTCAGAGTTTGAATGCTTGATATTTTCAGGAAGAAACATGAAAAGAAAGAAAAACATAATAGTTTCCGATCATCAAATATTTTGGGTGAGTCATTCGCCTGCATTGCCAGATAAATGCAGCAGGACATCCTGTGACCGTTGGGCAGTTTCTTTAACTTCTCCCTTTTTTTCCCTACTACATAAATAGCGAAGTAGGAAAGAAAGTGGCAGTAGAGCCCTGTCCAGGCACTCCTCTTTGCTTGGATTCTCTCCCACTTCAGGAGAGGGAAGTCAGTCACCTCTGGGGTTACTACCTACACTGGTGATGGGATATACAGATGGACTGTGGTCTGCTCCTGGCCAGCAGCAGGTAATTCAACGGCAAAGCCTCCTGAGTGAGTTTAGAGAAGCTGATGTTATTTTCCTGAGCCTTTTGCCTTGTGGAGGACTTTCTTCACTGGAGCTCTTTTGGAAAAGACCTGGAAGGGGCATTTCTGTGGCTGATTTTTAGGTCTTGCATGCCCAGTAGAAGAATTTCTATGAGATTTCACTCATTTCTTTTGGATGCCAGTAAAGGGATACAGATGGCCAGAATACCAGTAAGAGTGATGTAACTGAAGTCAAACAAATGCTGCTCCCAAAAAAAGAAAGGAATAAATCAGAACACCATAATTCTGGTCACAGAGTTGGCATATTTAAATAGACAGAAGGAAAAGCTGAATAATTGGCAAAATATAATACTTCTTTCTACTCTATATGCAAGTACAAACAGAGGTTTGAACCTTAGATCTATAAAAAGCCAATCTGATCTTACGCAAAGGCCTTGGGAAAAAACATCTGATCCAAGGAAGATAAACATCTAGTCAGAAATCTTAGAGTAAGCCTGAGAGACAGTTTGCATATGTGTGAGTATAGATAAATAATCACCAAAAATTAAACAGACAGCTTTATGTTGACAGTTCGAGTGAGAGGGAATTAGTGGAGAGAGAACAAATCAATAAAGCACAATTTCCTGTAATAGTTCTTGGCAGAATTTTGGAGGCGTGACTTCACATGAAATAACTGAAATCTCCTGAAATTTATCTCCCTCCTCAAAATCTCTTTTCCAAACTTGTCTCTGCTATGGCACTTAGAAGCTGATGAAATTGGAATAGTCATGTATTAAAAAGGGTTTCATTTCATTTTAATTGTCTTTTATTACATATTCCCTTTACATCATGTCAGGAAACATTTTATTGTGTTTATACAGTACCTAGCAGGGTGGTCTTCTGTTGTGGCCATGGTTTTAAATTAACCCCACTAATAATTACCAGGAACCAAATCTGTCAATAAATAAGTCTCATAACTTCATGATCTGACAGTGAAATGTACAAATATCAATGTCTAACTGCTATCATGTATGTTTAATTGTGGCACCGTTCTTCCCCTCTTTCCCTACACACAGAGCTTCAGAAAGCAGAACAATAAAGATAAGGCTCCTTGGTTTCATTTGATTTTTACATCACCATTTTCTTCAGGGTGCAAGTTCCCCACAGTTCTTTTACACACCTCTCATGTGGACTCCTCCCACTCCCTCATTCTTCAGTGTTTTCCTGATCTGGTCACAAGTATGCTGGCAGCAGGTATTTTGTTCTTTGTATTGGCAAACTTTTCTTTCCCCATTTTTCAATCACTGATTCTTTTCCTCTTCCAGTGCCATCTATTTCACAACAGTTTTTGTCAACAAAACACCTTCCACTCCCTATCTACTTTCCACATCAGATTCATGCCTTAAGTCTAGACTGTAAGTCTAGAGCAGGGACTGTCTCTAGGTTAACATTTATATATGTTTACTTATCCTCAGAAAGCCCCAGCTTCAAACCTCAAAGTCCAATTACTGTAACTAATGTTGGTGTGGGTGAAGAAGTTTCAGCCTAATAATTCCAGGAACCACTCTAAACTACTTTCTAGCCTTAACCAAAAATTGAAGGTTACTATCAGTTTCTTCCTGGCCCTCCTAACCCCTGAGCTCTTCTTTCATCCAGCTTCAGGCTCTGCAGCTTTTGTTGAGGCTGTTCAATACTTGTAGTACAGAGCCTTTTGTTTTTCTCTCCTTTATTTGCAAAAGCCTTCCTGAATAATAGGGGCTTTCCCAGCTTTTCTTCAAATATTACCCAAACCATATCTTCCTCTTCTAATTGTTCTCACCATGTCATTTTCTAAAGCCTTTGCTTTAGCTGGCTTAGTAAAATATGCTATGAAAAAGGCCACAGGAAAAAAAGTGTTCCTTTGTCCCAGATGGTATTTGTATTTCTGTAATAGCTGGGAACTCTATATATAGTTTACCCACTAACCTGCTTTCCGTGTTTGTTGTTGGTGATTGTGGTATCACTTTTCTATTGCGTTCTTATCACCTAGTCTGGTGTAATCACTGTAATCCTTCACTGCTCTTTGTACTTCAGAGCACACCTAATACACCAGTTTAAAGCTGTACTTGTTTCCTTTATCTTTGATGACTGACACAGTTGAACCAGTTCACACAAATAGTATTTTCTAAGTAGTTGGTTGAAAAAGTTTTCTTTAAATCACCACAGGAAATAAACAGTGGAGCTGGGAAGGTTAGGTTATTGCATTTACATTAATCATTTTGTTTATTTATTTTTGTAAAGCCTGTTTCAGTGTAACCCACTACTGGAAAATGTCAAAGAGCATAACACTCACAAAGCATGTGCAGCAGTGTGTTCAAAGGTGACATACTTGTTTTTGTTTGAGGAGTGGGTAATTGTCCACTACTGCCTCCATCTAGCCTTTGTCTGGCCAAAATGCATCTGTCACAGAACTGGTGGATGGCTTATAAGCAGGCAGCACTGTCACTTTCCTTTAGTATGGCACAAACCGTCCTCAAGGTTCATGGTTTTGTTTTCAGGCAATGCAAGAGAATGATAAAGAACAAAGGAAGCTGCCTTTTCACGGCTTGGCTCTGCCCCAGTCTCCTGGGGCTGGAGCTCTGGGTGATGGAGTCTGCAGCTGCAGAGCAGGGGTGTCCCAAGAGGTGATGTGGTGTGGCCTCCCAGAGCTGTGGCTTGTGCCTGGGGCTGCCTGAGGCTCTGGTGGGTGCTGCATGACTGCTCTGCACAGGAGTTTGATCCTGGCTGATGCACTCAGCCCCAGAGTGCTGCAGGCAGCTGCTCTCAGAGGCAGGTTCACAGTGTGGTGGTCCTGGGCAGGTGCTTCCTGACCACCTTGGAGCCAAGCTGAGGCATAGCCTTGCCTTCACCCACCTTGTCCAGTCAGCTGAACAAGAACCATCAGACTCTCTTACAGACATCTTTGTGCTTCACAAACATCTGCCTCTGCCTCTCTTTGCCTTCACATCCTGCTACAGTCCAGCGTGGCAGACACACTCCCCCTCTCTGTGAATTCACACACACAGGTAACAAGCATGGAGCAGCCCTCAAACCACAGCCGACGTGCAAAGAGTGGATTTATTTCATGACCTGGCTGACAAGGCCTGGCCACAGAGACACAGGGACACAGGCTCTGCTTGGCTGAGTTCATCCTAGCTGGCAGCAGGGCTGGGGGGCTCACTGCCTGCCTCACTGCAACAAAAGATGTCTTCATGTCCCAGACAGGAATTCTCCTTCTCAAAACAGGCAGAGGACGAGCAACAGGAGGCGTAAGAAATAAATGTTTTCCCACACCAACATTTTTAGTGTTCCCAGCTTCAAGGTCACTTAGAGCAAAACTATGGCCTCCTCATCAATCTTGTTTTAACCCCTTCCTCCCAAGAGCCTCACAAGTGTGACAGCCAGCAAAGCAGTCCTGGAATCCTGGCTGAAGCTCATCCTCATTGGTGGGGGGCTATTGTTCCCCCCAGGCCTCCTCACATTCACACACTCCCCATTTGAAGGTCCAAAAAGTTTTGGGATCTCCTTATCAGCTCCCTCCTGGTACATGCCACCCAAGTGTGGCTGTTCAGTGGAGAAGTCCTCTACACTACTGAGTTCCTCTTTCCTCCCTCTGTTTCACACAACCTGGCAGTTTCTTTGAGCAGTGGGAATCCCACGGGACTCCTTCACAGAGATTTTCACTGTTTCTCTTTTTAAAGAAGTAGACCATGCTGGTTGTTTATCTTCATTTGTAGTCTCCACTGTGCAGATAAGGGGGAAGCCACGAGATCAAAAGTAAATGGGCTGCTTAGCCCTTGAAGACTTTATCTGCCGTGCCTGAGGGATCTGTCATTTCAATGACATTTCCAAGTGCCAAATTTAAATATTTTTATCACAGAGTCAATTAGGTTGGAAAAGACCTCTGAGATCATCAAGTCCAATCTTCTCATTCTAAGCAGTTTGTATTCTGGGCAAATTCTTTCAGAAAACACCAGCATGCAAGGTTTCTGTATGTGTTTACAATTACTGAGCAGCCTCAACTTTGCTCTGCATGCCATAAAAGCAAGTCAATAATGCTCTTGGTAGTCAAAACCAGACTCTTGCCAAAACTGCTATTCGTAACTGTCCTTTCAAGAAACAATATATTGCTGACTGCAGTCACCATGCAGTTCTCAGATATTTGCTAATTGATTTTTTGTTTGCAGTTACAGTATTTATCATAATTATACAATTATAATTGAATTATTGCAATTATTATAATGATGTCCTTTTTCATGCATTTTGCCGCATGCCGGGACAAATACCTCTTAATATCTCTGTTGTTTCTGTGGTTTTTTCATCAGGATTTTGCTATTCTTGTCATTACACGAAATTGGATGTTAAGAGCTATATTTCTAAATCTGGTTTTTAATTATCGAGCAGGGAAATAGCTGCACACAGTGGAAGTGCTGTCCTATGCAAACATTGGATACAGACCCAGGGTACAATTTTGATGAGTGGGCTCAACCTCATGGGCACCAAGTCAGGTGTGACTCTTTCAGCAGCCTTCTTGTTCAATAGATTTTTTCCAGACACTATCTGCAGATCAGCAAAGAGCTAAAGCAACTTCTTCCTGTTCAAAGACAACCAGGCATGGGAGAGCATGATGAAAAATAGCAGAGTGGAAGGTGTGCACATGAATAAAAAGTGTGGTCTCACTTTTGGGCCAGAGTTGCTGGTGGCTGACTAGGTAGGGCAAAAGGCTTCACTGGGGTGGATTAACAAGAAGCTTATTTGAGAAGAAAACCTTGAGAAAATGGAGATTAGCAGACCAAAGACATTTAATGTTCAACTTCCCACGCAAATCGGGGCTAGTTTCAAAGCTGGATCAGGTTGCTGAGGGCCCTGTCCAGGAGTTCTGAGTATCTCCGTGGAGGGGGATCTTACAGGCTCTCTGGGCACTTGTTGGTTTGACCACTCTCATGAAGAAAATACTTTTCCTTAGACCTATCTGGATTTTTTACAGATGTAACTTTGGCCATTGCATCTTATAATTTCATTCTGCCTACCCAAAAATCTGGTACCTTCTTCCTTATAATACATCTTCAAGTAGCTGAAGACTAAGATTGGACCTTCAGCCAGCCATTTTTTCTCCATGATGAACACAGGGGTCAGCTTTTCCTCATGCATCATGTGATGCAGTTCTCTAACCATCTTTCTGGCCCTCTGCTGAACCAGCTCCAGTCTGCAAATTCATCACTGATGAGGAAGAGGTGAAAGATAATAGGGCAGGGGAAAAAGCAGGAGAATAAAGAGAACAAGGAGGGAAACCTTCAAAAAGCAAAGCCCAGAGCAATTAGGATACCGCATGCAAAAGAAAATAGAAGGTAGGAAGGCAAAAAAATAACATGAGAAAAGTGGCCACATAGTTACAGCTGTGCTCTGTAGTAGCTCTTTTACTAGATTACTGGAGATTCTCAAGATTTTTTTCAAAAAGCTTTGATCTGAGAGAGCTGTTGTTCCACTGATTCATTTTAAAGGTTAGTGTTCATGTGGTTTTCTCTCAAAAATGGCTAACTGAAAGTCCAATTAATTTTGCAGTAGTGTGCATAAATTATGGAGAGTGTGAAGTAGGAGGTTATCCACATAAGATAGTAGCCCAGAAAAGTGAGTGATACTGGGTTTTGCACTAGACTTGTTCTCTCACATGCCTAAGACAAACAACCCTTAGATGGACATGTAGGAGTGGCAGATACTGATTCCCAGGTTTGGATTCCTTTATTTTCTTAATCACAGAAGGCATGTCCATGAACTTGCTGTGCAGCCACAATTCCCATATGTTTTGAAGAATCCTCTTCCTCTGGAAGCCACTCTCAAAAGAATCACGTGACAGTTTTTGCTCAAAATGGTTGTCAGTGCTGTAGCTGTCACTAATAGAAATGTCTTCTACTGCTTTGGGACTGCTGTGAACCTTTCCTCTTATCATGAGCTTGGCAGATCAACTGGCTGTTGCTCAATGACCCTGTTACTGTAGCTGGCAGACATTGATTTGACACATCAGGGCAGCAGGTTCTTTGGAGGCTGGGTAATGTCAGCCCCTGACAATGCTCTACATTCATGCACAGATGATGGCAAAGCAGAGCAACATTTGAGTAACGTCACCAAGCAATGGGACAACAGCCCCCATGATTTAAAATGTGCATTTGCCTTTTCAGAGCTAACATTTAGTGTATTACTCAGTCAAGTAATTATTTTTTACATTTTCAGCAATACCTGCAAATTATGAATCACCTACCTCTGCTGTGGGCGATTTTTCCATTTTAAAAAATATTTCTGACTAATCAATCTGATTAATCCTCTAAGTAGATGTCAATAGTTTTCCAAAACTGTGACCTATAGCGAATTAACAATGTTATCAGTAATGACCATTACAGAAAGAGATAAAATCTTCATATTTCTAGATACTCTTATTAAGTCTAAATGCCAAATTGAAGACCAAGTCAGAAGTCACAGAGTAGGAGAAAATGCAATGTCAGATAGGGTCAGTTGTGTCCCATCTGAGCCTGTTTAAGAGCCTGAAAGGAATGGAATTTCACCAAGGGCAAGTCCTGCCTGAGCAACCTAGTGACTTTCTGTGATGGAGTGACTACATCAGTGGACAAGGGAAGGGTTACAGATGTAATTTATCTGGACTGCTGTAAAGCAGTTGGCATGGTCCCACACAACATCCTTCTCTCTTATTTGGAGAGAGAAGGATTTGATTAGCTGGATAAGAAATCAAAGGGACAGTTCCATCCAGAGGGTTGTGGTCAATGGCTCAGAGTGCCAATGGACATCAGTGAAAACTGAGGTCTGTATTGGGACCAATGTTATTTAATATATTCTTTAATGACATAGACAAAGGGATTGAGTGCACCCTCAGCAACCTGGCAGATGACACTGAGCTGAGTGCTGCAGTTGCCACACCTGAAGGAGGGGATGCTCTCCAGAGGGACCTGGACAATCTCAAGAAGTATGGGAATCTCAATTTAATGAGGTTTAATAAGACCAAGTGCTGGTGCTGCAGCTAGGTCAAGTCAACCCCCTGTCTCAACACAGGCTGGGGGATGAACAGATCAGAGCAGCTCTGTGAGAAGGACTTGGGGGTGCTGGTGGATGAGAGGCTGGACATGACCCAGCAATGAGCACTCACAGCCAGAAGGTCAAAGGAGTCCTGAGCTGCATCAAAAGCAGTGCAGCCAGCAGGGTGAAAGAGGGGATTCTGCCCCTCTACCCTGCTCTGGTGAGACCCCACCTGCAGTGCTGCATCCAGCTCTGGGGTGCCCAGCACAGGAAGGACATGGACCTGTTGGAACAAGTCCAGAGGAGGCCACCAAGATGATTTAGAGAGATGGAGCACCTCTCCTATGAGAAAAAACTGAGGGAATTGAGTTTGCTTACCCTGGGAAAGGAAAGGCTTGGGGGTGACTTAATTGTCACCTTTCAGTATCTGCAGGGAGCCCACAAGAAGGATGGATAGGAGATGAAGGATCTTTTTGCAAGAGTAAAAAGTGACAAGGACAAGGGGGAATGACCAAACTGAAAGAGAGCACGTTTAGCTTAGACATTAGGAAGAAATTATTTTCTGTGGGGATGCTGAGGCACTGGAACAAGTTGAACACAGAAGTTGTGGGAGCCCCATCCCTGGAAGTCCTGCCCCAGGCTGGATGGAGCTCTGAGCAACCTGTTCTAATGAAAAGTGTCCCTGCCCATGCCAGGGGTTGAAAGTAGACGATCTTTAAGGTCTTTTTCAACCCATACCATTCTGTGATTCTATGATTCTCTGAATCCAGCTGAGCTCTTCTTGTGACAATATCCAAAGTGCTGGGAGTCCTTTAGTAGCTACACATCTTCTGGATGGTTTGGATACCCTCCATTCTCTTTGTAGCTCCCTATTTAGTAGCCTTCCTGAGAGATGAAATACATGGAAAAGACATACTCTTTATTTTTCAAGCCCAAAATAACGTAGTTTTTCTGTTTACTTTCATCAGCTTTATATAGCACAAATGTAAAACAGGAAAAGCTCTATTATAATTCATGTAGAAATTGAAATTAGATTAGAATCTACTGTGTGTCCTATTTTAGTTAAGAACATTAAAGATTGAGTTAATTCAGTTTATCTCTGGGCTTGCACATTTCACAAGACCACTCACAGCTGCACCTGAAGAAATTCTGTTATAGACACACAAATAGCAAATTAGCCATAATTATCATTAAGCAATTTGCATGCCTAATGCAATGTATGCTTCTCTGTTGGTTTGGGGACTACACAGTGCACGTCTGTGTTCCTTTTTGTGAGCAAGCTTGACTTACTTCTGAGTAGCAGGAAGCTTAAATTTAACCCTTTATGGGCAAGAGGGCTGCCTCAGCAGCAGCAGTGTGTGCACACGTATGGAACCTAATTTCAGGTTGCACTAATGACCTCACGTTAGTAGTGTGAACAGTTCAATTTGTTAATGGAAGTTGTTCAATAAAATTTAATGTTACAGCATGGACCACAGAAAAAGCATTGTCCATATGCTTGTCAATTTACTTCATATGGATGAAAATGAATTTAAATAATGTGACATCTCTTAACAGGCATACCATCTAGAACAATAGCCTAATCACTCCAGAGCTCAGTCTGAAATTGCTTTTGACATTTGAGTTGTGTTTATAGTGCCACCCTTGCCTCCAAGGCTGTGGTCCAATACAACAGTAAGCCTCACTTTAAATACTACTGGACCAACATTGCAGTAGCTCTCTAATACGAAACACTGCCCTGGTACATACAGTATAATGTTTTGATGGTTTAAATTTGTACCAATGAACTTTAGGCTGCCTTTAAATTAAGATTTCTGTAGTATAAACTCAGTGGCTATTTCACAGCTAGCACCATTCCAAGAGCCTGCCTAAATGCCCTGATGTCTCTGCCCTGTTCAACCTTGGATGTCAGCTGCAAGCTTGCAGTCTTACTTGCATTGGTCATCTCTAATGGCCACTTGCCAGTCAGATTTCTTTGTCATGGATCTTACCCTAGATTCCTGCCTTGCCTCCCATCTTCTCACCAAACCTTTTCCTTAACCCTTTCCTTTGCCTCGGCATTCTCACAGTCTGCTAATACAGCACCATCCCTGACTCACAGTCAAGACACAAATGTCTGCAAGCCTTAAATACAGCTGGTGTTCCTCAGAAATCACCCCTTAGGCTGCACCCTGGGGAAGCTGCCAACAGCTGAGCTGACCCAGGCAGGGCAGAAGCTGCTGGTCAAGACTTTCAAGTAACCTTTGTAAAGTTCCATTACTTGTTTAGATAAGGAAAGAACAAGGATTACTTGTATTCACCTACTAAAACAATTTGGATGACTGTGGCCAAAAACAGAACAGCAAGAACAGGGTGTGCATGGCAGCTAGTAAGCTCAACAGTCCTGTGGCAGCAAATGTGTGGATGCAATAAAGAGGTGGTTGGTGATACTAAACAGAGTATCCTAGGACATCCAAGGAGTGGATCCAGGTGACAAAGCTCATATGTACTAGCATAGACTCAGAATAGGTTGATAGTGACCATAGAAAATATCAGCAATTCCTACTCCCTCAGAATTTCCTGCTACCTCAGGCTCAGCCTTCCTGACTGCTTCATATCTTATCCTAAACACTTCCACACCAGATAACTTACCCAAGGCTCAGCAGCTGCTGAGGAGCAACTCCTACCAGAGCAGGCACTGTCAGCAGGAGACACTGTGTGAGCTACTTGCTACAACCTGATCCAGGACAAGAACTCTGGTAGTGCCCATCCTCCACACTCCATGTGTGTGTGAAAATAGAGCTTGTGTCCAGTTTTGTTCAAGGTCTGATTTTCTTTTTGCCTTTGCTTTTCAATTAATTTCTACTTTTGTTTCCAGCTGAGACCATTCTTTGGGAGCTCTCACGGAAGGGCTGGATGACATCAGAGATGTCCAGGGTTGAAATTTCAAATATTCCAAAGTCTGAGGCAAAGAGCTGCAGAGCTGCAACGGAGGGGGTGGCACAGCTGGGATTCCAAAGGCACTAGGGCCTGTCTCCAAGAACAGGATACAAAGAGCTTCATGGGGAAACAAGAACTGGGAACAGGAAAGCTAGAGAAAAGATGATTTACTGCTCATGCCCAACATATGCGTGATTTCAAGTTACAGCAAACAGCTGTCAACCACTCAACAGAAAACAATTAGTCAGGTTGTCCCTGACAACTTGACCCTCACAAATTTCACAGGAAATGATCAAGCTGCAGCTGGTGGAGGGACTGGCTGTAGTTCCACTTGTTACACTCCTACCCTGCCACCATCTGCTCTTTTGGCTCTCTGAGTTTTTGTGAAGGACAGAGCCTGCAGATGGGAGCCTGGT
Source organism: Drymodes brunneopygia (assembly GCA_013400955.1). NCBI lineage: Eukaryota > Metazoa > Chordata > Aves > Passeriformes > Petroicidae > Drymodes > Drymodes brunneopygia. The sequence goes on along the minus strand of VZTZ01021297.1, from coordinate 86,064 downwards.
TCAGAAGGGCAGTTCAGAAGCCTCCAGCAGCCTTTGAGACATGCTGCACAGCAATTTGGAAACCCCACCCTGGTGGGTGGTAAACCCAGAGGTCCCAGCAACAGCTAAGTTGCTGCTAAGTGCAAGAAAGCAGGTTCATTCAAGATGAGGGTGATTCAGCAACTCCATTGCTCCAAAGGGGCTCAGCAGCAGGTTTGTACATAGCATGGCTGCACAGCATCAGACAGGCAGGAGACATGAAAGACATGAGTGCCATGTGTCCTGCAAGACCAGCCAGCCTCAGCGTCAGTAAAGTATCTGTAAAACGATCCACACTAGCTCCTCTCGACATTCCTGATGGTGGAAAACTGGGCCAGGTCAGGAGACAGGGAATAAAGAGGTCACCCCTGTGAGGTTGCCCTTACAGGTAGTATAGCCTTCCAACACATTCTCTGTGTCCACAGAGAGTGCAGGCTCAGAACTTTACGGGTTGCAGGTGTCAACTCCTAACATACATAGGTAGCTGTCACCTTCCCAAGCCCAGCCTGACAGGTAATGCACCAGAAAAGATTTAGGTGTTTCTGGGTTTCATGTAACCACAGCAACCTTCGTCTTGATGCTCTGAGTTGCTCCAGTGATAACTACTTTCTGTCCCAGATAAGAGCTGCTTCTCACAAACTCTGTGAAACAAGGGGAGGGATTTGATAATTTCAATTGGTACCTGTTTTTTAATCAGTGGTACCAGCTGTGACTTCATTAACTCAATGCTCACATGTTACCTGATGCTCTGTGTTGTCCCAGAGGAAAATGAAAGCTGCATGTGGTCCATGGATGCTTCAGACAGCTGTGTGGCTGTGACCAGCAGTGGGATTACCTGCCCACTGCTACTGCAGCTGTTCAAGGGCAACCCAAGCACTGCGCTGCCCTTGCATGGCAGCAATGCTCACAGTGGTCCAGTGCCTTTCCACAGGGAAATTTTCTGTAGCAAGTAGCTGATCCTCGAAGAGGAAAGCTACTCTTAAACAACAGCCCACTGTGGAAACTGCCTCCAGAAACACCATGTTGCTTTTCAGCAATCTCTGTGGTGCAGGCCCTGCAAGACACAAGCTGAATGCACGTCTAGGCTGGCAATAGGAGGTGCAATGCCCTGAGTACAAGGCAGAAAACAAACAAGCAAACAAAAACAATCACCACTGTGTGATTTTGCTAATTGGAAATGATCACACACACTTGCTCCTGAAACAGCTCAAATCTGTTCTTTCAGATAATTCAATATCAGTGATCACAGAACTGTGTAATAAATTAAGCATAAATTGAACACATTCTTTATTAGTGTGGGTGGTCTCTTCTGACCAATAAGGATACCTGCAAATGGCTACAAATCTTTAAAAGAGGAAGATTTCTGGAATCACTTGTTAGCTCAACCTCCTCATTGCCTACCCGAATGAACTGTGAAGAGCCCACCAGTCCAGCTGCTTTCCTTGGCTCTGTAAGATTATATTCACGAGAACCACCACAACACTTCATTTGAGCTGCCATTTCTACAAAAAGGCAATTGGGATATTCTGTAGAGTGCATATGGGCCATTTTCAATCTCCATCAGGATACCCAGGATGCTGTCCCACCAACACAACCTAGTTCACTGCAGATGGTTCTCAAATTGGCTTCCAGTGTTGGACATGCTTTGATTCACTAAATAGCAATTTTTCCACTCACAGCCAAGAAAAAAGGGGAAACAAAATGGAAAAGATTTCTATATAAAAAAACAGATAATGGCAGGTGAATAAAATATTTAAGATCAGCAAAGATGCAGAAGAAGCAGCTTTTACTAACTTTTCAGAATTAGAGGATCTCCAGGCGAGCATTTTTTCTATGTGCTGTATTATTATGAGTTTTTCATGGAAAACTGGAAGAAACAAGATGAAATAAAAAAATGCTGAATTGAGGACTTATGGCCAGAAAATATCAGTTTAATAAAATGCAAGTGGCTGTGCTTTAGGCAGACCACTATACAGGAAAGATGCCAGCTTTCACAGCTTTAGCCTAGTGAGTATGTGTATTGTTAGTCTCAACAACATTCCCTCAAATGCATGTTGAGTCAATATACAAAGTTTACATGAATCTGTGCATTATTCCCCAAAGTATTTTGAAATATTTTCCAAAATTTTAATCACAAAATTAGTCAAGATCATAAAATAATGTGTGATACATTTCAAATAATCATAATGGAACTACCTTTAAGAACTAAGATTTTGTTTGTTTGTTTTAATTTCTCTTTAGTGTCACAAAACTTATTTTTCCCAGGCTACAAACTGGAAACAAGAACAGGAACTGATGAATATCTACATATAAGGTGCATTAACTTGTTGTCTCCTACTCGAAAATAAAATTTATTCTCTATATTAATTTTCCTTGAACAGAAAAAAAACCAGACAAAAGCAACCTATCTTTAGCACATGAAGAACATATTTAGAATAAAACTTATAAATATTCTGCTTACATAGGACAACATGACTTTCTTTAAAATATTAGGTTACAATAAGAAAGGAAATTATGAAAAAATGAATGCTGAAAATTATACAGCTTTTATTTTCCCCAGCAACACTGGGTGAAGAATGACTGCATGACTTGTATCTCACTTTTTATAATCCACTCTTTACTTCTCATTTAAAAATTGCTACATTATTATAAAGCATGTTGAGAATATGCAATTTACGTAATGATAATGTCTTGAGGTAAAATTATGAGAAAAGCAATGCAAGTAGTGATGGTGTAAGTGCTGGAATTTCTAAAGAAAAGACGTTTCATTGTGTCTACTGTGTTTCCAAAACTCTGGCTCATACAAAACAGCCAGATGTCTAAATGTTTTAGCTTTGCATATATCTGTGTTCTATCTTTCCCTGTTCTTCTATAAACAATTTAAATCCTTGCAAACCTATTTTTGAACAAAGTGATCTTTTCCCTGCTTTTTTTTAGGTAAATGAACCCAAGTATTCCTTGGGATCTCCCTCAAATTATTTCCCTGGTTATGCCACTTTTGCTTTACTATCTATTTTTCAGTCTTCTATTAATTCCCTGATTAGACATACTGCAGAAAGAGCTCAGCAACAATGAGATAAGGGAATATATAAAATGTGAAGTTTGTTGCCTGCTTTCATTGTCCCTGAGAAAGTTTGATGGACTGCCCAGAGTTACTGTTCCCTGCAGTCTGCACCTCTCCATGCCCCCAGACACAATCCAAACAGGATCAGCAGCAGCTACCTGCACAGGTATGTAGAGGGATTGGTGTGGACCCTGCAAGGCTCATTAGGCCAGTAATTAACAGTGCCCAAAGAAGTATCATTGGACATTCCTCAGAGTCTAGTGGCAAATCACTCGACTCATCCCTGGCCCAGGCCACTTACCACTCTCAAAAATATTCCAGAGCTGATCAGAAAGTTAAGATGGTGTTGTGGTTTAACCCTTGCTGGCAACTAAGTACCAGGCAGCTGCTCACTCACTGCCCCCTTCCCAATGGGGTAGGGAGGAGACCTGGAAAAAAGTANATGGAACATCCCTTTAGCCAGTTCAGATCAGCTCCCTCCTGGGTTCTTGGGCACCTGCTCTCTGTCAGAGCACGGAAAACTGTAAAGGCTTTGACTTAGGGTAAGCATAAACAGCTAAACTACGGTGTGCTACCAACATTATTCTCTTACTACATCCAAAACACTGCACTGCACCAGCTAATAAGACGAAAATGAGCTCTAGCCCAGCAGAAGCCAGGACACATGGGCCAGTTTGGGGTAGTCCCCATGTTCTGGATGCCAAGAGCAAGGACGTGGACTCCTACATTTGCCAGCTGGCCTCCATATCGGAGCACTGCCTTGCAGCCAAGCTTAAATCAGCAATAGAGACATTGTCTAGGAGTCAAATCTCCCCAAAGCGGGAAATCAATTGCTGGGCATGAATGCTGGCTGGCTAATGTGGCTCCTGCAAGGACTTCCCCTTCAGTGACAGGCTTGAAGTTTCATTCTTGCCCCATTTTACACCACCCCCCGCCCAACTCTCTTGATCTATACACAAAGACATTTAAAACGTGATGAACAGCTGATATAGAGATGTAGTCAGGCTGGAATCAGCTTTTTTCCCCCTTTTGATTAATAAATAATGAGAGAGAGAGAGTTCCTTTCCTGCTTATGCTTTCTGAAGTAGATTTTGTACATATTCCTCTTAACAGTGGGAACAAGGATACATAAAACTGTGACATTTCAAATGATACTGACAACCTGCCTTTGTTTTTATTTTTTATAAAGCACAGTGTATTTATTCTACTCTAATCCTTCTTCATATTAATTCTTTAAGGACAGACCTGATGAGTTTGTTCCATGTCTCCTCAATTTACTATTGCACAGCAGTCTGTTAAGGGTAATTCAGCACCTCTCTTATTTTTCCAGATTATTCACATTATAGATAAGATTGTATTCTACTAGAACTGCTGGAATCTATTAGGCATTTATGAAAATAAATTTTATTTTCACCAATGCTTTGTTAGAAGAAGGTGAATTTTAAACTCAGTGGAATACTTGATAATGAAATTAAGAAATAAAGAGGAAAGGAGGGAAAACAAGACAGATGTGGGGTCTGTGCACCACTTTTCCAAGAAGAAAGGTACAAGATCAAGGTGCTTGCCCTACAGAGGAAAATAGAAACATGAGGTACTAGCAGGGCACTTCCAAACAGAAATAGCTCATTTTACATAAACAAATTTCCTACCAAAAAAAAAAAAAAATCCCCAAACCTGAGACAATGGATATTTAGTCAGATCCTTCCTTTTTGAATAAACTTTTCATTGGGCAATAGGTTGTTGTGCGGTTTGTTTCATTGTTTTTTATTATTGTTATTATTATGAAATACCTTTACCTAAGTTGGGGGAAGGGAAAAAACATTTACCAGCTTTTTATTAATAGAACTTGAGGAATTCCTTATTGTCTCACCCTACAATAATTTAGAGGCTGGTCTACTACTGAGTATTTATGCAACATTATTTTAATCATTCATGAGACAATTCAAAGAAGACCAGAAACTATTGCCCACTACTTTTCAGAGCCCTACAGATGCCCAGGGACATCTGGGACTGATTGAAAAACGTGACAGATTGTGGTCTCACTGCTTCTGTGGACTGAGAATTCTAGACGATCAAGATAGTGGCTTGTGTGCTGGAGCCAGGGCATGGAGACGGGACTGCAGCACTCACCAGAGTGAAGGGATTGTGCCAGCTGCCCATTACCATGAGTGCCAGGCCTTTACATCAGCACCAAAGATCTGTAAGTCCCATCGGCATTAATCAGATTCTCCTCGTAAACCCAACGGGGTGTGAGCTGCACCGAGCTATTTTCAGCTACTTGGGTGTCCCGATAGAAGTCCTCGCCAGCCCCTGAGTCCTCTCCAACCCACAGTTAGGCTGTACTGGTGGGCTTTGGGAAAGAGTACAGAGGTGCCTTTGAGCGTCCTGCATCTTGTTACACTTTGACTGTTTCTCAAACTTGATCCATTATCTAAACATGCTTCTATGGAAAGCTTAAATGCTTTACATTTGAAATTCTGCCTTGGAAATCTCCATGACCCGAACTCGCCCGTGTGGTCTGGCACTACACCCATGACACTTGACTCTAGCTCTTGCAGAGCTTTTCACCTGCATCCTCTGGCTGTTACGTCCACGCATTCATATTTCCTGTTTTGCTGACCTGCGAGATTTTTATTTCACTTTTCACCAGGCTAGTAAATCATTCTGAAAAGAAAAGAAACATTGAAAGATAAGCTTTCTTGCTCTTTGTTTCTCTCAGCCAAGCCTCCAATGGACCTTAGAAGCTGCTTACAGTGGATTTTTGGAGTTCAAGATGGTTTTTTGGCTGTTGGCGGAACAAGAGAGACTTTTTTTGCCTCTCAGACTAACAGGGTGTTATTTAGCGGTAACTTTTAGAGGAGGCTCGCTCCCCTCATGATGTTCATTCTGGGGCAGCCCCCGACACCCCCTGCCCCACCTCGTCCCCGGCACAGCTCTCACGGCGCGGCGCTCCCTTCTCCAGCCGGAGGAGCCGCCGGGCCAGGGCCGCCCCCCGCTCTGTCACTCGCCCCGCTGTCCACCACATGCAAATGTTCCCCGGCAGCAGGAAGTAACCGGGCTGCGAACCACCCGCGGCCGCGCCCCGCCCGCGCAGCGAGCGAGAGCCGCACTCCGGCCCCGCCGCTCGGCGCCCGGGACNAACCAGGCGCTTCCCGGGCGGCTTTCCCTCGCTTCTGCCCCCGCGAGGAGGTGCCGCTGCCTCCAGACCTGCCCGGTAGGACTAGATGGGGTCTTAAGGGAAATAACCGCGTTTGGGATAAAATAATCTTTCTCAAAAGCAGGATTTATCTCATACCCCTTTGCCTGGCTTCTGCTGTGATCCGGAGGGCTCGGGTGCCTTCTGGCTGTTTCGTGCCGGGGAGCGTGTGAAATTAGCTGTTCAAAGTCTGCAGTCGGCATTTCAAGCCAAAACGATAGCCTTGACTGAGGTGAGGTGATGTGGTCCCTGGGCATCCCTTCTTAGATTGCTTTTTTTCTAGGAGCGTAATTTCTGGTGCGTTCTGCAAGTTAAAGCCTCTTCCTCTTAACTGTAAATTCAGTTGTGCTTGGAGTTAAAAGCAAGAGGAGAAAATGGTATTGTGATGTTTGGTGCACAGTTTCTTGCAGACAACTGTTATGGGTACTGTATTCCTGAGGAATGATCTTGATGGGTTTTCTCCTTACAATTTTAGTTTAGGGGCTGATGCTGTATCTTCAGTAAAGCAGTTAAGAGTTTCTGTTGAAATTGCATTTATCAAGTGTTTGCAGTGGATGGGTTGGCACAAACTGATCTTGCTGCGTTATTTCCCTCTGTTGGCACTAAAGACCAAAGGGATTAACACTTAAAACTTGTTTAGCCAGATCGTATTCCCGCAGATATACATCGGGAGCACAAAGCTGGTTTCATCCAAAACCCCTTATCAATATCCCATCTCCTGCCTTTCACTCTCACCTTTGAAAAAAGAGAAATGCTCTGACCAATCTCAGTGTATTTTAGGACATCATAATACAAATTGAAAATTAAAATTTTTAAGCTTGATCCCATCAAGTACCTGTAAGACTTTTGCAATTTAGGAATAGCAATGTTTATTGGAAGTATGTGTAAAGTACAAGTGACACGTAGGTAAGTCTGCGCTCAACACAGGATCACTATAGGAACTAAAACAAAAAGCGGAAGATGTGTGTTGAGAAATTGCAAAGCTATGTTGGGAAAACATAGCTCAGTTTTGTCAAAAAGGAGAGTCAAATTGTGTTTGTGTGGATTGTTTTCAACCCAACACTGAGGGCAGAATAGGTGCTATCTTTTTAATACATACTATCAACAGCACTGAAAGCATGAAAGAGAAAAAAAAAATCAAATAGTTTTATCTGAAAAAGTAGGAACAGATACTGTTAATAGGAAGTTATGAAATCTTGGAGAAGGATTGAAATTAATGAACTCTGAGATCAAAAGATGTCTCATTCTATGGAAATATTCTGATATTTAAAGCTTTTTTTCTTTCTATGTTTCAACTTTGTGAGCTACAGACTAGTTAGGAAAGAATTCTTTATTTAATAACATAAAAATCTATTTTAATTGTGTGCTGTTGAGATATGTATTTTTTTAACCATGATGACAAAGAATGATCATCTTTGCACAGTAGCTGGCTGACCTCAAGTTCTTCTGCTTTTTTCTATTTTTGAGTAAATAAGAGGTTTTTCCTACAGAAATATACAGAAGACATGGTAAGGTTTAGGCCTTCCTTTTTAAGCCCCTTGACCAGTGGAGTTGTGTGACGACTCCTTCTGACAAAGCAAGCAGTTGTGAAACTTTACAATAGAAAGTTAAGACCTGTTGCCTTTAAGTTGTTTAATACTATGGGGTTTAATGTTACCCTTTTCAAGGGAGTTTCCATACGTGTGAAACTATTCCTTGCAGGTATTTATGAATAGATAAAAGTACTTAGGAATGTGTAAGTAACTATTTCATAGTACTTTTCCCCCCCAGTTTATCTATGCAATTGAGGTGACCTCTCTTCCTATGGCCTTTTTGACTCCTGTAAGCTAAATGGCATCACAGAACAGCAACTACTGCAGGAAACAATTCCTGTAACAGGCAATGAAAATAAGTCCACGGTCTTCCTGGCTCAGCTGAGTACCTGTTCTTCAGTGGGCTGTCTCACCAAATCAGAAATGCTACATCTGGCCCTTCTTGTGGGCACATCAGGGAGCAACACTGATCTTTCTGAAGTTATTTGGGAAAGTTTAGGTGCTGCCATATTTAATCTCAGATGTGATTCCATTTCTGTCACAAAAAGGAGATGTTTGCTTTCCTCCACTCTGCATGTTTTTTTGAATCTTAATAGGAATCTTTGAGGCTTTGGGCTGAATGTATGTCCATCATGAGACAATTTTTGTCAAAGGTCTAGGTGATTTGGGAAGGGGATGAGATCTTTCCTCTCCATATGTGCTTATCTGGAGTAACTGAGTGACTTTTTTCTTCTGTCCAGGGAGCTGTAAAGCCATTTTTACTCCTGGGGTTCAGGCAGCCCTTGCAAAACTGAGTGAACGCACAAAACAAGCACATGGGGAATAAATAGCTAACTAACTAACTAACTAACTTAACTAACTGATTAATGGGCTGGGCGTTAGGTATACCCTAGGATTCCTACCAGTCTGCTGTAGTAGCATGGCTGTACACAGAGGTGGATGTCTGCTGCCACAGAGATCCCAGAAGGATATGAGCTGTCATGTGCTAATGCAAGGGATGGGAGGAGAATCTGTGGGCCAGGGATCCTGAGGATTGTGTGAGCTTTATATACAGGGAGCAATACTTCCTTTGAAGCATTCATATCAGTTCCTATGGAGCTGAGTGTGAAAATAATTACACCAAAACATGTGACTCTGTTAAGCAGTATTTATTATAATTTTGCCTCAGTAGGATTTCCATCTCTAAGCAAAAAGGCTTCATTCTATAGAAAATCCAGTTGCCCAGCTGAGAATTAGGATTTTTCTCCTGTTGATCATATTCCTACTTCCTATTTCTCATTTATTTCCATCACCTCTTTAATGAGAGCGTAGGAATGCTAGAGATGTTATAATAAGCAAGGCTTTCAGACTTGCTAAGCCATACCACAGGAAACTGTAGATAAAAATGTAAAATTGCATTTGTATGAAAACAGTCTTCAGTGACGCATTCAAGGTGAAGGAGTCTGCCTCCCTGTAAACAGTAATGGTGCCTTCTCAAAGAAATCAGCCTGTACCAATAAGAGACAAATGCAATTTAACTGTCCTTAATGTGACTGTTCCAAGTTTAAACTTCATTGTCCTTCAGGGAAGGATGGAAAGGTCTGTGCCTTCATATTTATTTTTGCCTGATTCAGATACATTTCCTGTTGACATTGTCATTAAATGCTGTAATTTCCGAGAGTGAATTATTCTTGTCTGAGTTCAGCATCTTTCCTGAAAAATGTGAGTTCATGGAACAAAACATGAAGGCAGAACTCATCATGTGCTGGAAGCATTTCCTCCAAATATTTATGAGATACTTTTATTTGTTTTGTGCCCTACAAAACTACTCATGGAGGTAAATAGATTGGTTACTTTTGTCAGGCAAATGCTGGAAGAGAAATGGTATTTTGACAATAACACTTTGCTGGGGAGAAAAGAAGGAGGACACTAGGGAAAGGTGGAGGGAGTAATGAGTAGATCTCATTTCTCTGGGGGGTTAAAAGGGTGGACTGGTACTGTTCAGGCCAGCCTTTGCTCTCCCTTAAGTCAGCATTGCCTATCTTTTTCAAACTGCTGGCATCTTAAGTATCTACAATTGGTTCCTGTGTTTGCGCAGCGCACTTGCCTTACGTCTTTAGTTCAAAGGACTCCAGTGATAAACAGTCTGAACAAAGTGTCCTTCTTCCTCCACGGTCTCTGCTGCATGTGGCAGAAGGCTACTTCTTCCTGTGGTTGACATACTGTAGAATTTCTTACTTTAATTTCAAAGGCCAGCTGTGATAGGAAGTAGTGCAATCCTAAAGTGGAACATGTGATAATTCACCAAAGGTGTTGAAGTTTGGGTTGCAGGTACTCTTCTGGAATGGCACTCTTTGAAGTTTTCTCTATTTTAGAGGACTGCTCTAAGTATGGAAATGATAAAATTTTCAGGGAAATGGACTCTCTATGGGATGTGCTTTTAACTTCTCCTTTGTTGGTTTAAAAAAAGCTGTATCGGGAAGTTTGTCAAAAAAATCATAATCTGTTAAGTGGGCTTTCTGATGTGGTATCTACAATCCATTGCTTTTTTTCATGTTTCCTTCATTAGTTTGTCCAGATAGGTGTATACAAGCCTGCTTAAATTTTTTTTTATGAAATCTTATTCGGGTTTTATTTTAGGTTTAAACTGAAGCAATATGGTATCACAGGAATTAGTACAGGAATATATTTGGCTGCTAAGCAGGTTTTCTCTTTCTATGTATGACTGTACTAGGGGCTTAGAACAAAATTAATACCAAAAGTTAAAGAATATGTTTGAGTGAATTCCTGTGTAGTGGTAACACATTCATCAATCAGTAGGTCTGACCTATGACTAAATTCTACTGTATTCACACAAAGAGAATATTTCCTGGTAATATCAACTGAGTAGGGAAAGATCTGAATAGTAGCACATCTATTGCATATATTGAAATTGCCTGCTCAAGTATCCCTTGCCAGAATCATGAGGTTTATATTCATTAGGTCCAGTGGACAGAAAATGGTTTTCTCCAGGGCAGTCCCAGCCTCATCGTGTGTTTTGATGGATTTTTTAAACCCTTCAGTAAGCACTAAATGCCCTAGGGAGCTGTGATTCAGGTGTGAGTGGACAAGAACTGGAGAACCAGGGTAAAGTGATCGCCAGAGCTGGTGTCAGTGTCACTGAGGAAGTGAAAGTTTTTGGTAAACAAACAGGAAGGGGATGGGCAGGAGAAAGAGGAAATCCTATACTGGATGTTCTGTGTTCAGTTTGTTCAAAATACATTGCAAGAGTCATTTGAAGGTGTGGTTATGAAGTAGCAGAACGTGTAAATGGGATTCAAAGTACATTTTTGTAACTCCAGACTTACCATTGCAAAAGATGTGCTGAACTGTGCAAAGGCTGGAGGGAAGCATTGCAGCCCATGAGGGGTGTTGGAAAACCTGCCTTTTAAGCAACTCTTCCGCTGGATTGCTGGTGTGGCACTTTGTCCTTTTCCTGTCCAGCTGTGTTTGCATTGGCTTCGAGAGAGATTGCCCTGGCACCAGTGGAGAAGCACCAAGTCACACTGAGGTGAATTCTAAGCCCATTTCTCTTGGGATGTAGATGGCCTGCTTGATGGCAAGCAATAGCAGTGCTTCGCTATGCCTGACCAGGAGAGCTTGCCTCTTCTCAAAATCTCCTGCTAAATTTCCTTGGGAGCAGTTCCCCTTCCTCTGCCATAATGCTTACCAGTGTTTCCAAAAAAGTCCTTGATCACAGTGCCTCAAATGTCTTCATTAGTAATAATGTGCTGTTTGTGGCTTTTTCTCCCCAGTTTCCTGGAAGAATCTGTGTTTCAGTCTTTATCCTGCTGTAGGAGTACTCCCTACCATGATTTCCTTTTTTCTTCTCCCATCCTTCTCTTTTTTTGCCAACATCATTCTGCTGTTTCTTTCTCTCCAGCCTTGTCTTCAGGACTGTTAGTGTTATAAACTGTTTATTTAGTCTCTTGATTTAGATATCTGCAGCAAATTTTCTCTTGCCTTTCTGGAAGAGTAAACCTTAGCGCCTTTCATAATCCAGTTATCATTTGTAAACTACTTGTGCTGTCTTATCAGGTAATACTCATCCAGAAATGCATACCCCCAGCCTCTTTGAGAGCTATGAAGTCCAGTGGAGTACCAACCTGGCAGTACTGACAGGGTCTTCAAAGTATTTTGAGGCTGTGTCTTCTTTAAGGGCAACTTGGTACTTCTGTAGGTGGTCAGCAAGACTCTTCTATGTAGAGTACAGTTTACATGTAGGTGTAATTGATCTTTAGAGGCTGCTAACTGCTGTTTGACACATCTGATTTAAAATTGTGACCTCAAACTGACTTAAAACGGGTTTCTGTCTTGAAAATGGTCAGTGTGGATTGTCCCCTGCTGCTTTCTGTGACCTTCTTGTGATACTGCTTTGACCTTCTCTGGTCAAGTTTCATTTCTGTTGCAGGCAGGTTCTTGTGTGCTGTGTAGTGGCGCATGTGAAAGGTTTTTGAGCCAGGATTGTCTCTCCTTGTAAACACCTCTGATTCAGGGAAGCAGAGCATGGATTTATTGGCATGTGTGCTGGCCTGTGGAGAAGAATCCAAGACTTGGTGTTGTGAAGGTGGGTGCTGAGACAACAGCTCTTGCCTCCAGGATTGCTGTTCTGTGCTTGTTGGTGTTGGTGTGCCCCGTATGCTGACCCCACAGAAAGTGAAACATAAGAAATTTAGCTTTGAGAAGGCAATGCAAGTTTAGAAGAGCCTAGTTCTGTGGAGCTGGCACCAGCAGAAAAGAGTTTTGGTAGAGTGAACAAGTGGGAGAAAGGTGCTTCAGGTAAGATACTTCTGCTCTTAATGGAGCATTTAAGCAAGGCTACAAGTGTCAAAAATGCCTTTGAGCAGCTTATTCAAATCATATGTATTGGACTGAGTTTGGATGAGTGAAAGGTCATTTTCCCTACTCCTGCCATGAAAGCAGGTGGTTTGTGTGGTATGACACAGGAAAGTAATTTCTCCTTGGAGCACAGAAAACATATATTTATTCCATGTTCTGTGTCTTGTCATACTGATTGAGAATGCTTTCCTACCCAAGTAGTTATTATCCTTTGCATTCTTATTTGATTGTTTTTTCTCTTTTTGTCTCTTTGCTTCTGCAGTCTTCCTGCTTAATTTGTTTCTCAGTATCAACCCCAGTTCTGATTTCTTAGGGATTTTGGCCTCCTCTCCTACACCTTTTCTCGAAAGGTTTGTGTTGTCCCGAGAACTTCCTGTGCATGGCCAAACAATGAAGAAGTGTTACTGGTTTTTAGAACATCTTCCTTGCACAACCCTTCATACTATGGAATTCAAATGCAAGTTGTGGACTCATTACTGTTCTCCTGAGACAAACTTGGATAACCATTGTGAACACTGATTTGGTTTTAGTTGTTGCTTTGAAAGTTAGCTGCATAGGCAGTGAGTGCTGAAGTCACATTTAAACATTGGGGCTTGTGCACAATCTAAGGCAATTTTTCAAAGTATAGCACAATCACATGCCCTGCCGGTGAGCTGTATACTTGAGTTATGTGGAGTTACAAAGGTTATAAACTTTAATGAGCAGCCGGTATGGTTGTAATAATAGTGCTGTGAAATTCTTGCAGTCTGCAGTATGAATGTGAATATAATTATTGTCATGGACCTCCAGTTTACCATGACTGTAAATCTACTAGAATTATTGTGAGTTCTGGTCTACCTTTTAAGGAAGACCTTTGTGCAGAAAGTCCTGGTGTGGGTCTCCTGAAGTCTATCAAGCTCCTGCAAGCTATGTGCTGTCACTTACAGGATCAGAGCCTGGTTCAGTGAAGCTTGCTATGGTTGTAACTGCTAGGTCTTCATCTGCTATCAACTGACCATTTAGCAGGACTAGAAACAACAGAAAATACTAAGTGCTGCACAGTCCAGTCGTCGTATATTGTGAATACAAAAATGTTGGTTGTTTTTAGAGTGAGAAAACAAGAAATTTCAAGGCGAAGTTAAAATAGTAGCAGAGGTCAAATTATTAATTAGTTTTTGAAAATTAAATTAATTAGCATATTGAGCAAATGCAACATGCATCTTTAAATCCATCCCCTAGCCAGATCTTCTGTTTAGTATAGAATAATTTCTCTCAAAGAACTTTAATCAAGTTAATATACTTGCATAACTGTTGTCCTGGTAGTCTAGGAAACTGTTCATTCTTGCCCTTGAGAAAGATCATCTGCAAAGACATACCTGTGTTTAAAATTGGAGCACTCAAGTTCTTCCTTAGAACCTTCGAAGCAGGAAAAGTCAAGTGAACTGTCACACCAAGTATTTGCAATCTTTCCTTCAAAGAGAGCTTCCAGTTTCTCACTCTCACTCCTTTATGAAAATGGAAAGCATGTAAAAGATTTCTAATTTTGGTCAGCTTTAGAGAAACTTCGTATTCATGTGAAATATTATGTGAATCATATGCATGTGCATTTATTGCACATGTGATCATGTGCAATAAATGTGACAAATACACTTAGAAACTTGGATGTGAATTCTTATCCATGTTCATTCAGTGACATATTTCCTTCAGTGAGGTATTTCCTTTTACACTCTTATTGCCACCCCAGCTTGAGCATGGAGTTTCACAAGATTTTACTTAGAACATGCTTCCCTCTTTACGTGACAGGCTTTCAGACCTAAATTGGTGATATGTTTGGTAGACTTAAGAGAAGTGTACTTGTATCTATTAAAAAAAACCCTCAGATCTCAAGGACTTGATCTAAAAACCTCCCAAAACTGCTAATCATAGAGCTCTTTTAATTCTATTTATTATGTTTGCAGCAAACTTTCGGTTCAGATGATATCCTTTGAGTGCCAAATTACAACAGTTGCTTGAAACAGTTTACTAAGCTGGGCGACAAACCAGCTGGTACATTCCTAGTTTAGATTCATGCCCTTGAAGGAATATAATTAACACAGGGGTTTAAAATTAAGTAAAATAAATGAGTTATAAATAGGCTTCTGTGAAGTGCCAGAACCTGGAGGATATTCTTACACCCTTGAAGTTAAGAGAAATTCTGGTACTTAACATCAATGAGAGCAAGACAAGGTGGTTCATCCTGTGGATACTTAAACAGTTAGTTAGGAATGCTGGTCTAGTATCCCTGCCAATAATAAACAGCAAAAAATTTCGTTTCTGCCATGTAATTTAGTGGCACCGGATTTGATGCTGATTTTTTTTTTGAGAACTCTTGCAATTTCCTCTTGCAACTGAAGTAAACTTGTCTGATGTTTGCAAACTTTCAGGAGGAGCTGGACTTTGAGTGTTAGCTCACATCAGCATGAGAGATTTAACCTCAAATTTTTATCTGAGCATAGAATTAATTCTTGAATCCATATTACATACCCCAGTACAAAGTCCTACGTTTGAGGAGAGTTCTGTGTATATCTAGTGCTGTACAGTTAATGAAACACAATACTATCTGCTGGAGAAGTAACTTCTTTTTACTACTTAAATGTATGCTGGTGTTTGAAGATAGTGAAAAAAAAAATCTGTTTCTCTTTTGTGAAATTCAGTGCTTTAGACATGTACTCAAGACATAATATGATGCTATTGTAACAAGAGTGCTATATTTTAGTTGCAAATTTAGTCATGAGTACATATCAGCATTCAAACATGGAAATGACAGCAGATAAAGAAGGCCTCTGTCTAATGGAGCAGAATGGCAAATGCAGCATGGGGCAAAGTAATATGAGTTACACAATGGCAAGGCTATTACAGTTAGGATCCATTGGCATAGAAGTCATTCTGCCCTGATTTAGCCATGGCTGTCTTAATCCATGTTGCAAGTGGATTGTAGAATGCATAAAACCAGGTAAGGTTGATAAAAATTGATTTATTCCCTGGAGATAAAGTTACCTGAATTTGAAAGAACAAAAGTTAATATGCACTAATGTTCTGTTCCCCATTTCTCTCTTGTATTAAACACACTGAAAACAGAAGATAACCCCAAAGAAGAAGTGGCATACTTTCTGTGAGACCACCCTCAAAACCTTCATCGGGACTTGCTGGATGTGAATTTTGCTGTCATCCATCATGTTTTTATTGGCATGATGAGGGATTTGGACAGGCTGGATTGATGGCTTGAGGCCAATTGTATGAGGTTCAACAAGACCAAATACTGGGTGCTGCCCTTGGGTTGCAACAGCCCCACACAGTGCTACAGGCTGGGGGCAGAGGGGCTGGAAAGTGGCTTGGCAGAAAAGGACCTGGGGTTGCTGGTCAGCAGCCACCTGAACATGAGCCAGGGTGTGCCCAGGTGGCCAAGAAGGCCAATGGCATCCTGCAATTCAGGCAGGATTCAATAGCATCAGCAGCAGTGTGGCCAACAGGACCAGGTCAGTGATTGCACCCTGTACTCAACACGGGTGAGGCTGCACCTCAAATCCTGTGCTCATTTTTAGGCCCCTCACTACAGGAAGGACATTGAGGTGCTGGAGTGAGTCCGGAGAAGGGCAGTGCAGCTGGTGAAGGGTCTGGAGTGGAAGTGATATGAGGAGCAGCTGAGGGAGCTGG
This sequence comes from Drymodes brunneopygia, assembly GCA_013400955.1. Taxonomy (NCBI): domain Eukaryota; kingdom Metazoa; phylum Chordata; class Aves; order Passeriformes; family Petroicidae; genus Drymodes; species Drymodes brunneopygia. The sequence continues at coordinate 69,725 of VZTZ01021297.1, read as the reverse complement.
GGCTGTTTAGTCTGGAGAAAAGGAGTCTCAGGGGAGACCTTATCACTCTCTGCAACGCCCTGAAAGGAGGTTGTGTCCAGGTGGGGTTTGATCTCTTCTTCCAAGCAACAAGCAACAGGACAATAGGAAATTGCTTCAAGTTGTTCCAGGGAAGATTTAGATTGGATAGTAGGAAAACTTCCTTCCCTGACGGTGTGGTCAGGTGTTAGAACAGGCTGCCCAGGGTAGTGGTAGGACCTCCACCCCTGAAAGCATTCAAAAACCCTCTCTAAATGTGGCAATTGGGTACATAATTTGGACTTGATGATCTTACAGATCTTTTCCAACCTTAACAATTCTTTGATTTTGTGTTGTGGTAATTTCATGATGTTCATGATCTTCACATTCTATTTACAATATAACAATGGGTTTGAATTGCAGGCACACTTCAAAGCAAGGGAGCACATCTGCAATATAGTCTTTATTGCCAACAACATATATAACTAGTTGAAGGCTAAATAACTATCCTCTCCCCTTAGTAATAGAAGCTATTGATAATTTGCTTCAACAAGAGTCCCATCAATACATTTGTCCGGGCATGTGGAGGTTGAGCATTAGGCTGCCTTACTTGAAGGAGACAAAGGTTTCAGGTATCAGCTACTACCAGAAAATACCTTCCTTTGCACCTTCTGGAGAAGGCAGGCAGAGTAACAAATTTCAGCTGAAGAGCTCATCGGGGTGCAGCCTGGTGATGATTCCCCAAACTCATTGTAAGTTAACAAGTTGCTCACTTTGTCCCTTGTCTTCTGAGGCTCAGTGAAAACAGGGAGAAGCTCTGATTTCTCTTTCATGTGTCACATTGTAAAAGCAGACATGGGGCACTGCATATTAATACTCAGATGACTGGTGTGGCTGTGCCTTTGCTTTCCAATACATCAATCAATATATTGAAATCAACACCTGAGTAAAGCCACTGTGGGCAGGAACCAGGCCATTTCGACTGACATGGAAGCTCTGGTTGCACACCTCTCAAGTACACCTTGTTTTGGGAGGCAAAGTGTTTGCCTGTGAAGCCGAAGGGGAGAATGAATAGCTGGCTAAGTACTGTTGGGAGTGAAATAGGATAGTTCCCAGATCTGTGTTCTCCAAAAAAAACTGTGTGAAGCTTGTCCTATCCTTCTGTCATGTCACTTGTTATGAAGATGAAGACCTTTGGGCTACTCCTGAACCTTATTGTTTTTATGGGTAGTTTCTCATTTTCCTACACCATGGTTATTGTTCTAATCACTAAAAAGTAGTGGAGAAGGATCCTTATCCTAGTGGCAGGCATAAAGTGCAGGGCAAATACACACTACTGAAAAATTAGCATTCTGCCATTATTGGCTAAAATCATCAATTTAAAGCTGAAGAAAGTGGTATGTGAGTCATAGATACACTCAACTTGGAAAGTAGATGTAGTCCTTGGGGTTTGCTAGCTGGACTCGGACACTTCCTAATAGTTAGGAAGAATGTTGATCTTTTTCAGTGTAGTGGTTTGGCCAAATTTTCATTTGGAAATGGAGATTTGGTTATATGAAGCTGCTGTTTGTCATTACTGAGAGTTTTTACCAGTCAAGAAAATGACATTTTTACTTATAGTTTGCATTACACTTTTAAGTCTTTAAAGTATTTTGGGAACCTTTGCTTTAAGTTGGTTAATGCATTGGCATGGCTTTTCTGTTCCATGTCATATGATCCTTTTGAAGAATTTGATAGAAATATTTATTCTGTTATGTCAAATTGGGATGTTATTTGACCTTTTCCCCTATCTTCAAAAGATATAGTACAGTGGAAAAAAGTTGAGGAAATGGAAGATGTGGTTGCCTGAGGGCTGGCAAAGTGAATTAATTCATTGTTGATATTGATTCAAAATTCTGGAGGATGCAGTTGAGGCAAATGATTGTAATAAAATGAAGCAAGTATTATAAGGTCAGAAAACAGATGTTATTTTAATGTAAGACTTGGTTTAAAATTAGTGCCAAAAAATACTGACTACATGAATCTGGAACATTTTCATAATATATAGAGTCTATTAAGCATGTTAGCAAAATTACTTTCTTCTGTGGATTAATGTTCTTGTGTTTTGGTACTTTTTTTTCTTCAATTGAATAAACAAGGATCAGTAGTTTGTACAAATTCTGCTTCATTTCAATGTGATGTTTTGTTTCAGGATTTTATTTTCATCCTTCTGAAAGCATTATAACATCATTATACTACCACAGTGACATTATTTTCAGTGTTTCTTGCTGATTTTTATTTACTTTAATGCATTTTTTGTAACCACTGCCAGAATTCCTGCATGAAACCAAGCTTTTAACTAATCTAGACAAAACTATAGTGAATGTACAGAAAAATAGAAGATTTTTTTTTCTTGGCCAAAGCTTCCCATCCCTTTTAGAGCTACCTTTCTTGTCAACAACTATGATTATATTTATTGTATGTGTTACTTGTTATCTATATTATATTTATGAGTTCCAGCAAGGACTGTGTATTTTAGCCAAGCACTGAATAAAGTTACCCTCTCCCTGGACACTTAAAGGCAAGACAGGCAAAGGTTGGAAAGTGCCATTTGAATACAGAAAAATGTTTACTTTGATAGAATTGGTTTTACCAAAGCACTCCTTCCTACTGGAAGTTTGAGATGTGATAAGTCACTTATTTGCCATTTAGTTTAGCATTGTGTTACTGCATGTTGGTTAATGCATTGCTAAAAAGCCCATCTAGTAAATTAAAAAAAATAAATGGGGAGTGTAGGGAAAAATAAATAGGGAGCATAGGGAAAAAAATAAATGGGGAGTGTAGGGAGAAAAAAGTTTTTTTATGATATGATAATGGAAATGTTCAAGGCCAGGTTGGATGGGGCTCTGAGTAACTTGGTCTAGTGGAAAGTGTCCTTGCTCACAACACAGGGCTTGGAACAAACAATCTTGCAGGTCCCTTCCAACCCAAACCATTCCATTGATTCTAATCCACAGCCCACTTCCAATATAGTTATATGGCAGCACACCTTTTGGCCCTGTTGTAACTTGAATTTTTATTTTAAGGAAGTGGGCTTGAGTTATGAATATTGCAGAGTCCTAACCCCTCATTTCAATATGAAGGCAAATGTGGGAAAGAAAAACAGGATACCAAAGGGTAGAGGAACGGGTGGTGAGAATTTCAATAGGAACAGTAGTCAGCATGGTAAAGGATTCAGGGAAGGTGTCTGCCAACCCAGGCTGGTTTAGTTGGACTGAGATATTTGTGCATTTATGTTGGGAATCAGGGCTCTGAAGAGGAGAGGCAGAAATACTGGTGCAGGGCTCAAAATTGAGCATTGCTGAGAAAGTAGAAATGTGATAGAGGCATGAGTGTAGTAGGAATGCAGGTGTTTGGGAGCATGAAGGTGGTAGGATATACTTTCTGTAACTGATGCAGGAAAGCATAAAAATAACCTGAGATATCATGGACCAAGTAGAACTTGTCTTGGTCTCAATTGCTAAGGAAGGAATTGTGAAAGAAGCTGGACAGGGGGAAGTGCAGCAGACAGGAACCACTACGAGTCTCTTGGCAGGACCACTTTCTGTTTCCTGGTGTTACATTAGCATTATATTGAGACTTCTAAAAACTACTTTCATTTGCAATGAAAAAATATGAGGCCCTTTGTGATACTAAGAGGCATTAGAAACACGCAGGTGGCTGAGAATATCATGCACGACGAGTAGTCTGGGAAAATAACGTGGAGAAATTTAATATCAGGGTGTAAGATAATGCCACAGGAGATAGGAAAGTCTGCTGTGACAACAGTTTGTCATTATGAAAAATGAGACAAACCTGGATGTCTTATTGGATGGCCATATGATTATAAAAGGCCAATGTGATGAAAGTGTGAAAATCATAAATTAATTTCTGGGATTTATTGAGTGATGTATTTCACTAGATGGAAGAAATAGTAATACTGTTTGCTTCAAGGCTTTTCTGAAAATCATCTTGAAACACCTGGGCAGCTCCAACCTCCTGTACTGAAGAGGGATGAGTTCAAAGTGAAACAGATGTGGAGAAGGGCTGCTAGGTTAACCAGAGGAACTGGAAAAAACTGAGAGGGTTTGGTCTTTAAAGTCTAGAAAAGAGGCTGAAAAAGATGTGACTTCTTCCTAATATCCCAGGAGGATGAAGGGCTAAATGCTATTATTGTCTTCAAAATATTTTTAAGATTTACGAGACAGCTTCTAAACCAAGCGTAATGAGGTTCTGAAACCTTTCAGCAATAATAATTTGTTCTTGCCCACCATCACCCATTAATCTAAGAACGGAGCATGGCAAACTCTCTTCTGAGCTTGTATAATGTGATTGTTCTGCCTAGAACAGGTCTGCCTTTCCCAGAGAGTAATTTGTAGTCCTTTGCTCTAATCATGGTTGATAAACTAAATAGCTGTGTTGTCTTGCTCTCATAGACGTGCACCCTTGGAAAATTTGAGGGATTGACTTAAATATTTAAGACCAGATTTGGGGAAATTTTATAGTAATATGCTTGTTGCATACTTTTCCACCACAATAACATTGGTTACACTGGGGATTAACTTGTTTCTCTTCTTCGCCTGTTTATATAAATATGATATGTATGTCAAAATATTATTTTAGATTCGTCTCACCTTTTCCGCAAAGAAGATTGAAGCAGCTAAAAGAATTCCCCCCAATATTTTTCCATTTTTCTTTTAAATGCTGGCAGCTGGACTACAGCTTCTCACATCTCAGGAGCGGTGGGAGTCTACACAGGGCAAGTCTGCCATAGCCAAACACTGAGTTAGATTCAGGTTATCCATGCTCCTGTCTAAAAGCATTGCAGGGAGCCCATGGTGATTTGTGCCCGTGTGTGTATCATATAAGGGATAAATTCCATTTGGGAGACACAGAGATGAGGTGATTCAGGCCTACAGATATAAGCTAAATTTAAAAAGGTATTAAAATACGTGTGGCGAGGATTGACTGAAACATACACAACCATTTTAGCAGAAAGGCAAGGGAGGAAGAAACTGCTTAAGTTCCCCTAGCTAGTTGCCAGTGCAAAAACAAGATGTAGGAAGTGAAACAAGCTCAAAATGAAAGCTGACCCCAGATTCCTGTATTTGCATGAGTCTAATTTGATGAAAGTTATCAGGCAGTCAGGACTTACAGTAAAATTGAAGCGTGTATCCATGGATAATATTATATATTATTAAATTAATATATAGCTATAGATATATATGGTGAATTGCAGGTATAAGAATAAGGCTGAACAAGCTCAAATCTAATAACTTTTGAGATCAGCAAGGAACAGGAAATTACTTCTCTTCAGTGGCTCTCCAGCTGATGCTTTTGCGTTGCTCCCAATCACAGGTAATTTATTTTTGCCACTCTTATTCTCACTCTGGTCTAGTGGCAAATCTTCACTGGCACAAATATGTGTAGACCAGTACTGATAAGCTATTGCTGAGCTTTACCACCTCTAGTTAAACTCCTGCTCTGAATTCCTTGACAGTTGCTTTGCCGTGTGATGATGGGTCAGAAATGAACCCAGGTTTCCCAGAAGTAATTCTCCTCATAGTCCCAATAACAGAGATAAAACAGATCCTTGCAACACTTGGGTAGCACAGATGATGTGGAAGCAGATCAGCATAAAGTGAAAGTAAGCACTGAAGGTTAAGGTAGATGGAAGTCCTTACGTTTAGGATTTTTTAAATTTTTTTTTCATACAATTATAAATTTGAACAGTTGATTGAAGTGACGTAGAATGTTGGGTGAGCTTCTGAGAAAGCAGGTGTTTGTGTCCTTGGGCAGAGTGGGTTTAGGATCCTTCCTCCCCTGCAGTTTTAATCTAAGTTGATCACTCTGAGTTTTGGGACACTTCTGCCTTGACCCTGAGGGAAAAGCACAGGAGTTCGGGAGATCCGATGAAGGCAACCCTGCGTTACCTCTGTGTACAACTTGTGAAATAGCAACAAACCAACTGGCATTAAAGGCCAGAATGAAAGGTCTAAAACAGAGGAGGGCAAATGTATTATTTTCAATTGTTGGAAGAAGTATTAAAAATAGAACTATTTACTCCTCTGCTCTCTAAACTGCTTTAAAGCTCCAGGTGTGAAACCAGTTGGGTTTTTATATATAGATGTAAACAGTTGCTTCCTGTTCTTTGGTTCAGAAGTTTAAATATAAAGCAATATTCAAACCGCAGAGTAAGTTGGGGGGCTTAATTTTTTTTTCTTATTCTTATGCATAAGAAATTTGTGGCTTAAATGAAGACTTTATTCTTCATACTCAATTGAACACAAATTTATTCATGTACCTGTTAAAATACGTATGTAGGTGTCTGTTAAAACTCTCAGCCATATAGAGCATTGGTGTTTAGATACATGATTACTGACCTTTTGAATAACAGATATTTATTGGATAAAATGCATATTTATTTGATAAAATCGAGTTTGTATGCTCAGTGTTGTAGTTCTAATTATTTTAAAAGTTACTTTATTATTGGAAAAGCCAAAGTGTAATCTGTGAAGATTTGAATGTTATTTTCATGAAGACATGACTTCAATCAAGAAAAGACCAGACATGTCAAGTGGGTTTTTTAGGAAATAATTTCTAATATGAAACATCTATGTTATATGTAACAAAATCACAAGGAAGAGAATGGTTATGGACACAAAAGGAGAAATGTGATCACCTTTGTAGATGATGCAAAGGGTAAGCACTGGAAGGAAATTAAACCCCAAATGCTGCTGATGGTGGACGGACGGGTGATGGTCACTCGAAACTTGACTGCTTGCAGTAGGAAGTATTGTGTCTTTAGACGCATTACTCTGCTGGAAGTGTAGAAAAAGGCATGTAAAGCAATTCTATTTTGGGGACAGACAGTAGCTATTAACCCTGGAAGAATGCTGCAGTAATTTCTGACTTCCACTCCTCCCAAACCATTTTGGAATTAAGACCCAAGTGCTGTAGTAGCAAGATGAAATAGAGGATTCAGAAAGGAAATTCAAGGCAAATGTAGACATCAAATTTAGTGTCTTGGAAAAACCTGTTGCAGAGGCTTTGTGTGATAGCTGTTACGGATACTCCTGTGGCTTTTTGAAGGGTGCCTGAACTTAGATTCTTGTCACCATGCTGCAGCTGTAATCCTAAGTACTTGTGTTTACCTTTTAGCCATAAACTACAGTATACTCTTCGTTAAAAGAGAAGTTGTTGCTTTTTTAGATATCAATTTATAAAGCTTAGCAGCTATGTTAAATAGAATTTCTTTTGATTCAGTGTTTTATCTTTCGTGTCTAGAGGTGTGGACAGGACAATAAATGAAAAGCATGAATTGGAAGTAGTGTCTCCTGAACTGCAGAACTGTTGGAATGGGAAACATCTAAGTAGGGACTGGCAGCATTTTCTCTGATGTATAAATTATTTTTATCTTTGATAAAGAATAATGGAGTTTGTAGTGATGCTGTGTTCTCTTTATTGTTCTTTGCTTATTGTATTCTCTTTCTCTTTTTATCCATACAAAATCCTTCCTTGTGACACGGCAACAGAGCGCTAGGCAAATATACATTTTACACCAAGTGAAACTTTTTAAAAGTTATTTATGCATGAATGACTTTTTACCCCTGCACTGGCATTTTAGTTAGGTCAGGATCCCACTCCTGAAGCAGTTGCTCACATGCTAAGCTGGAATCCGTGTTGTGCAGCAGAATCGAACTGCAAGAATGGGGCTGCTTTGGGAGAATGCAGCGTGGGGCTCACCTTTAAATCCTTGTTATTGACTGGCTCCTACTGAATGTTCAGTCCTTGGGGCAATATTGGAGTAAAAGGGCCAGTAACCCCTTGAACCAGCTGTGGGCTTCAGCACCGACTGCTGGGGCTTTTGGCTCATGTAGAACTAGCTAAGTCCTGTGGGGACTGTGGACTTTCATCTCTGTGAGGAAAAGAACCCAGAAAAAACAGTGCTTCATGATGAGGCTCAGGATCTTCCCTTTGTCTGACACCATCACAAGGGTCATCTCACAAACTGTATTTGTGTGATTTCATGTGACATCAAGTAAACTTCTGTGTAATTTCAAAGAACCTCTACATAGGTGTTACTGATCAGTTGTTACTGTCATGGACAAATGCCAACCTTGAGCTTATCAGCACTGCCTCACAGCAGGTTTGACTTACAGCTGTTCATGTGCTTTCAGCTGCAGGAAAAAACCTGAGTAAAAATGCTTTTCTCTGAGTTTACACTGGCACTGGGCATGGTGCAATCTCTAAAGATGTGCTCAGCTTTCTTACAGGAATAGGGAAAGGGATTTTTGGCTGACAACCTAGATCAGATTACTTCATGCCCTCCACTTCAGCTGTTTGTTCTGTAGAAGCAGAACTATTCAAGAGCAAAAAGGTTAGCACTTAAGTGGATAAATACCTGATCTTGCAGATACAGAAGGTAATTAAACACTGGGCTTCCTGATGTCTGGGGTGAGTTTGCAAACACCAGTCTGCCTGTGGGTGTACAGAAATTTCCTATGGAATGTTAACGTCAGAACAAGAGTCATCTACATACCCACAGTTACAAATAAATAAAATAAATTTTAAAATCTCTCTCAGTATTGCAAAATAACTAGTATGTCACCCACATGGAGCTGAGCATTAAAAAAATTAAAGCATTGAAATTAAGCATTAAAGATGTTTGCTTCTAAGGGAAGATGTGCTTTCAAAAAAGTGTGGGAAATGTTGACACTCAAGAAGAGGAAACTCTATTCTCTACCTGGTCAGCGCCTATTGATTTTCTGTAGGATTCCTTTTATTTTTTATTTCAAGAGAAGACCAGAAGGGGAGTCATGGGTTCTAATGCTGCTTTAGACCAGTATCACAGTTCACTACATTGTTGCTGATATCTTAGGGACATCCAAGACTTGTTGGCAATAAGTGACAGATAATTCACAGAAATGGTAGGAGAGGAAGTATCCTCCTGTCATGTTTAGAGGAAATCACTCAGCCTGTGGGTAGGACAGTGCATGTGTCATTATGTAGTGCTTCCTCAGTGACAGGATAGGACATTAAATGAAGGTGATGCTGGAAGTTGAGACTTGCCATGTAGGACTGCTTGTTGCCTTGGTTGATTTTTGCAATCAGTTAAGATTGTAATTATCATAGGTATTGTTACAAAAGTATGAGACTTAATATGAGCCCAGACCAATCTGGTTGATATTTATACCTGCAGGGATGTAAGGCACTGTCCCATTTAAACAGTTGTGTCTGCCAATGGACACTTCTACTGCTACATAAGCTGTTCACTACGATGAACCTTTTCTATACTAGAGATGAAGGTAAAAGTGGGATGAGAGTCTTATAATCTGCTTTAGCTTCTCCAGCTGTGTTTGTTTACTTGAGCCTGTATTTACACTGAGCTCTTATTTTAGGTTTTACATTGTTCTTCATAGAACTGGCTTTAAAGATTAATTAGGGCAGGGGAGGAGTGAGACTGTGTGCCTGCAAGGGAAAATGTGGCTGTGAACCTAGCATTAGAGCACTGACCTGAAAGGAGGGAGAGAGGAAGGAAGGAGAGGGTTGAAAAGCATTCATAGTGGATTCTTTGAAGAGTAAGTATAATTACTCTCCTTGGAGGGAGGAATGTGGAGATAATGCTGTGTATATATTTGTTGGAGTACTATGTAATTGTATCATGGGATTAGCAGTCAGGTTCCAGTCATGCAGATGCTAACAGCTGTATCTCATCTGATTTAGGATGGATGCACATCCTGAGAGAAGGATTAGCCTTCTAAATGATACTGAAAAAGAAATCCTTGTGTGGTGATTTGCCATCACTGGCACACACATTGGCTGTTTTAGGCTGCTGTAACACGCCTGTGTGGACAAGGAGATGCATTACTGAAGGTCACAGTAGCAGCGTGTCTCCCATGGAGCTGGGGCTGCACAAGTCATCAGCCTCATGTGACACAGGGATTTGAATCTAACAGAGCTCCCTGCTTGACTGGCATCTGCAAAATGAAGTGGGGAGATACAGGAGTTGCTAGTTCCAGCTGTAGCTCTCATAATTTGTGACAGGAATATTTTCCTATGTCTTCCAAAACAGTCTTTTCTTTGAAATATACAGATAAAAGTTATCACTACAATAATTGCATTTTTGTTTTATCTATTCCAAAGCTCAGAGAAGTATCAGAAAGATACAAGGGGTTTGGGCAGGGAAGAGTAGACTGGGGAGAAAATATAAAAAATCTGAAGATGTGGAAATGGTAAATAACTATTTGCTTCATCTGTGGATTGAGACAAGGTAATTTCTTTCCTTTGCAACAGAAAAGAGCTATCAGTGTGTGGGCCTAACCTTCAGTTGTTTTTCCCATGAACTATTTGGTATGAAAAAGAAGCACATTTTTACTATGTAACCCAGATGATTTCTTGGGAAAGAACTTGGTTTACAGCACAGTGATTTTGTTTAATACCTTTTTTATTTCAACAGGAAATATGGGGTGTATAAAATCAAAAAGGAAAGAGAGTCTGCATGGAGATGGGCTAGATTTGAAGAACCAACCAGTACGTAAAACTGAACGAACTATTTATGTGAGGGATCCAACGTCCAATAAACAGCAAAGGCCAGTAAGTAGATAGTCTCAGGAGAGAATTCCTGTAGCAAGAACAAAGCATGACTGGCATAACGTAAATTTCAATCCAAAGCATATGCATGGAAAAATTCAGATTATCATTAATCCACAACTGGGCTTTCAGTGTTGGGCAGTTCACCCTCAATGAATAAATACCTAGAGGAATAAAAATTAAAACATGGTGGTTTGCTACTTTATGCTTGTCATAGTTTTATGCATGAAAAAGGTAACTTGGAATGCTTGAGTAGATCTAGCTATGTCTGGAGAGGAATGCTAGATGACATTAGAAAACCTGAAGTAGTTTAGATCCATTTTTAAAAGCACTGATAGTGGGTTTTTAATAGCTATGGGTTCCAGGTGTTGGTTAGTCCTTTTAAAGACTGAAGTAATCAAATGGGTTAAAATGGGTGATTCTTTACCAGCTCTAGTCAGCTTTACTCACTGAAGGCCACTACTGGGCCTTGCAGGAGGTGTGTAGGTGAGGATGGGAGGGGAGTGGAGGGTGCAGTGGTGAAGGGAGCAGCACTGTGCTGCAGAGGAACAGGCTGATGTGTTCCATGTGTGCTGCCTGGCATTGCAAAGGAAGGAAGGGTGCTGGGATGGGAAATTCTGCTGGGTACCAAGTGGATTTGCTGGTTTGCAGCGTGACTGGTACCTTTTTTTCCCCACCTTCTGCACTGTGCTGAGGAAACCACGTCTCCTGACTGCCCTTGTTCAGGGACCTGCTCTCTGCGAGTGTGAATGGCTCCCTGCTCTCCTCTCTCCCCAGCTGACACAGTGAACTCAGTGTGCTCTCAGTCCATGAATGCACATCACAAACTACCTTTTTTTAAATTACCCTTTGTTTTGTCTTTCACAGTCTTGGTGGCATAACCGTGCTTGTAGTTCTTTAGCATGGCATGTACGTGGTAATAACTGTCCTGCTTAAGTGCCCTACCTAAAGCCTCTTCACCGAAAGTCCCAAAGCTGTGAACTTCCTCCTCACAGCTTGTGCCACGCCTTCATAAGGTCTGAGCTGCTAAATTTAAAATCTAAGGGGACTTACTGTATTTTTATATTGTGATATAAATGATACATATTTTTTAATATAATACATACTTTGAAGAATGGTGGGGAAAATCTGAGCATTTCCTTTTAATTTAAGACATATGAGGTGATACCAAAGCAACTGTATAATATGTAACTGCAATTTAAGATCATCACAAAGATCTAAAACTGCTTAATTGAAAACATATTCTATTGTAGGCAAATCCAGAAGCACAGCTTTTACCAGGACAGAGGTTTGTCAGTCAAGGTATGTTTCTATAGAAATTTCACAGCTGCGTGCTGTGCCCATGTCAGCCTGCAAAGTGATGTGAAGGTGCCTTTGTCTTTCTACTTTTGTAGATGCAGAGGAGCATGGAGTCATTGTGGTAGCTTTGTATCCCTATGATGGCATTCATGAAGAGGACTTGTCCTTCAAAAAAGGAGAAAAACTGAAAGTTATTGAGGAGTAAGTATGACAATATTGGTTGTATTGCAGATTTTCTTTGGGCTCATCTAATTCCCTCTACAATGCTATGATATCCTTTCTACTCATACCATGGGGGTATGAATGATAAGTGAGCTCCCTTACATGTGATAATACAAATGCTTTATGGAGTTATTCCAGGTTGGATGGGACTTTGAGCAACCTGCTGCAGTGGGAGGCATCCCTGCCCATGCCAGAGATGATCTTTAAGGTCCCTTCTCACCCAAACAGGTTTTGAGTCTATGGTTCTCTGACTGGGCCACTGCCCCCAGTAACAGTGACCCAACACTGATGCAGTGGAGCCAGTGGCTTCTCAGGGGACTTGGCTTAAGAGGAAGGATTGTGCTTCTCTCTCCAGCCTGGGCAAAGCTCTCAGCAGACTAGAACCTAAATAGCAATTTATTATTTTTGTTCCCTGTGAATACTACTGTTTCTGCTTTTCAGATCCGGAGAATGGTGGAGAGCAAAATCTCTCACGACAAGAAAAGAAGGTTTCATTCCCAGCAACTATGTAGCAAAAGTAAACACCCTGGAAACAGAAGAGTAAGTTCTCCCAGTCTCCAAATTCTGGCATACTTCTTCACCCTCTTGGTGTATCCTTTGTGGATGGGGAAAGAGGTGGTTCTAACTCTTTGAAATACTTTTCAGATGGTTCTTCAAAGACATAACCCGAAAAGATGCTGAAAGACAACTCCTGGCTCCTGGAAATGGTCCAGGAGCTTTCCTTATCAGAGAAAGTGAAACATTAAAAGGTAGGGCTTGGGGTGGTACTTTGGAATTGATATAGAGATAAAAACACGAAGTCAGTCTATACAAAATTTGGCACTGAGTGTGGAGTAGTCACAGTACATCCTATTTTGTGAATTTTCTGCAGCTCTGTAGGAGTGAGAAGAATGAGAAAATTACAAGAAGAAGAGAGAAGAGAGTTGCAGGCTAATACTCGAAGTTGAGATAAGGGGGGAAAAAGTGTATGCGTGTGATTGCAGTGACAAGAAGCAGGAATGAATGAAGTGGCATCTTTTCTCTTGTTAGTGTTTGTGACTCCTTTATTGAAAGACGTTACTGTAATAGTAGCTGCTGCATTCTATAGTCTTCCATTATTGGATCTGTATCCATTGCTACAAGTTTGAAACAATATTCAGTGCATAAATTAGGGTTTTCACCTCTACAGTGTAGTGGGATTCTTTTCAGAAAGCTTTTTGGTAAAATTCTGTGCTGTAAACAGAGCGCATTGTGATGAAAAGCTTAGTGAAGTCTCCAGGCTCTTCAGCCAGGACTTTGAGAAGAGCATGGGAAGTTCTGCCCCAGCCTGTGGACTCTATCTGCAATCTGGATGGATATTCCAGCTGGAACCTGCATCCTCCAGAGGAAGACACATGAAGCCTTTCAGCAGATCATGTCTCTCCACTCCACAGGGTGGCTTTTTTGGCCCTAATACTGCAGATTCTTGACTAGTTATCATCTGTAATGGGCCCATATTGTTGTGCTCTCAGCTGAAGACTCCTAAATGAAGTTCTCAAAGGAAGACTCCTTAATTCTGTGTAGGGTACTGAGAGTAAGGCAAAGTGCACCCCAGTATGGCTGAATATGTGTGTGAGGAGAGATAAGGGGGTGAGACCCTTTTTTATCATTTGAAAATGGGCAAGAATTGTACAAGTAGAAGAAACAAAGAGTGCTGCAGCTAAGGGTAGATTTTCTCCTGCCCTAATTTAAATCCCAGATGATGTTAGGCTCCCTAGGACTGCCTAGGGATCAACAGATCTAGCAGATCAACAAATCTGCTGTCCTGCCTGTATGCCTCAAGCCATCTCCAAACTATCCTTTTGCTAGCTGGCCCTCAGCAACCAGCATGTTCCTTTTTCAAAATGCTGATCTCCAGATTTCAGCTTCTGCCTGAGTAGGGTGACAGCCCTGGTCCTGCCCTCTCAGCCACTTCTACTCAAGCTGGGGGACTTTCTGCAAAACTTGGCACTGAAATGTGGAGCTGCCTGGAATGTGGAACAAGTGAGTTTGTTGAATAAGATTGAAAAAGAAAGTGTGACTGTAAGCATTTTGGTGACCAGTTCAGACCCCATTTTTGCTAACTTCCTCCTGTTGATTGCAAAATGCTTTTTGAGGAAATAAAGGAGTAGAAAGAAAAGCAGACAAAATGGTGATCTTCTTAGTCTCAACTGTGCACGTGTGGACACTGCAGACTTTTGCTATCTGTTAATGGGCATTCCTTCTTTACCCACAGGCAGCTATTCTCTCTCCATACGAGACTATGATCCGGAGCATGGCGACGTTATTAAGCACTACAAAATCAGGAGTCTAGACAATGGAGGATTTTACATCTCTCCAAGAATAACATTTCCTAACATCAATGATATGATCAAGCATTATCAAAGTAAGTTAAATCAGTTAGTGAATTACTTGATAGGATACAGCCATTATTTCCTATGAAGGAAAAGAAATGGCGTCTTCTTTTGTTTCAAAGCTTTTCTTTTCTTTCTTTTTTCCCTAAATAACTTGGGCATGCATGTTATCAAAGATAAAGTAAAACTGATTGGAACCCAAGTATTGTTGTTACCATAACCAGATCTAGTGCTGGTTGCTCTGTGGCATACCACTGTGAAATGAAGACTAGCTTTAAAAAGCAATTCATCAAACTTAGGGTGATGTGAAGCTGTAAGAATTGCCTGCTTTGTAAATAATATTTTATTTGATAGTAAATTCTTATTTATAATTATCAGAAATACATATAGACTTGTGAATGTCATCTTGTACCTAATGTTGAGTGTGTTTTTCCTGTAAATGTGTTTGTTTAATTATTTATTTTTAAAGGAAGAAATATTCCATATACTTCAAAGAAATAAATTGCACCCACATTGAATGTATACATTTCTTTAAAAAAAGAAAAGTGGGGGGAGGAAGGAACAAGTCTACCTATGTTTTAGCTGCAAAACTGACTTCTCATTCTGCATAACCTTGTGCTGGATAGCTCCAAAATACAGGGTTTTTAATCTTGTAACTGGGAATAAAGGCAAGACAAAAAAATGTAGGACATAAAATCACACAGTAATTTTTCAAAGCCATTCTGAGGACTTGGCCATGAAATTTTTCTGAATAGTTAGATCTGTGTGCTAGCTGTTCAGCACAGCTGGGAAAACTGAGAATTATTCAACATTTACATAAAAGTTTTAGCTGGTCAGTATCTGGAGAAAAAATAATGTTGACCTACTTATGCTTGCATGCACATCTGTCTGAAACCACATTGCAAGAAAATTTAACGGCAAATTCAGAATACAGGTCCCAAACCTGACTTCAATGTGCATCTTAATCAACATAGTGTCAGTAATAAGAGCTGATATTGTACTTATTTGGTACAAATTGTACTAAAACCCCTTAATAATCTGACAGTAACCAGATGTGTCTGAATGCCAAATCTCAGATCAGAAGCACTTAAAGTTTTGTGAAAGCACCAGAAGGACTACATTTTCATCATAGCATCTAGTTATTTTGAACATTATTGTGGGCTGGTTAGTGCAATTAAACAGTGTTTGTCTCAAGTTGTGAGGCACAGAAGTGTAAGGTATTTTGTATTTTGGTTTCTCTTTGAAAACCAGGGCAATCAGATGGCTTATGCAGAAAGTTGGAAAAAGCTTGTATTAGTCCCAAACCTCAAAAACCATGGGATAAAGATGCATGGGAAATTCCACGGGAATCGATTAAATTAGTGAAGAAACTTGGAGCTGGTCAGTTTGGGGAAGTCTGGATGGGTAAGTTTATCCTTTTGAAATGAGTATTTAACTGTGAAGGAAGTGTCATTTCAGAGTCATTCAAAAACATAGTGGAAATGAACCTGATCCTGTATCTTGTAAAACAGCAAAATCAGGCCCAGAATGTACCTTCTCGTGAGGAGAGGGGGCTTGTAAAAGGGAGAAGACACCTGACAAGGAAGTGGAACAAATCCTTTTAGTGTCTTTTAAAGGAAAAAAATAGTGAGTAAGCACTGTAATTTAGAAGGTCAAAGACGGTAGAGTTTTTTTGTTTTGTTTTGAGTTAGAAATAGAAGGTTAAGTAAGATGTGGATCCTTATTCTCACAATTGATGAACCTGTCAGAACTTTGTTTCAAATCAGAATTCAAATTCAAATTCAGAAAGTGTTCAAGAACATGAAATGAAAAGAAACAGTGTCTTTTAGTGAATTGTGTGTAGAGATTTCATTGTCATTTGTGAGGAAGATGCCTCCTGTACATGGTACTGCCATAGTGGGTGAGGAAAGGGAGCAGACTTAATCCAAGAGTAGTGTCTGCCAGTGTGCTGCTCAGAAAGTAGGTGATTCATGTAGTAAGAAGACTGGAGATTGTACAGCCCATCCTTGAATCATCAGGCAAGACCCCAATGATAAAACTATCATAAGACTTACAAATTGTAAGCATTAATATATACCCAGCATAAAATTATAGCATTAATTTTTATAACCTGAATAACGTGCTTTGTTGGCTTACAAGCAGTGTTTCCTCAGCCTTAGTGACTTCCTATTGGCAAGGGGCTATGCCCAGTGTCACATTCTGTGAAAATGGTTTCATCATCTTGCTTTTGAAAGGCTGCCTATTCTGACATCAGAGTATTATTTTGGCTTCCTCATTGCATGTTCTGTGTGCTTACATTGCTTACATATTTTTTTGCCAGTTATCATCTTATTTGAGGTAAACTGTGTCTTCCTCCCAAAGTCTTCATTAAGATGTTTTTTCAGGCCAGATCATTCTCTTAGCCTTTCCCTGGATCTTTTTTTGTGATGTTATGTTTCAATAGGAATAAATTTGTTACAGTTATAATAAAAGATCAGATTATGGTGATGATGATCATCATTAATTTCAATGCTCTGCTATAGGCAGAGCATTTCTGAGCAACATAAAAATGTATCTCAAAGCTTGCTAGAAGACACAAAGCTGTGAAGGGGTCTCTGATAATCCATGGGAGTGTATCAGTCTGACAGGAGTGTCATTGCTTTGAAGAGATGCTCTCATTTAGAAAAGCAAAGCGCAGACTGGTGCTGTCTGAGTGGCAAATTGCACACACACAACTACAGTGTCACTCAGAAAGCTCAAACTGAGTCATAGGTGCAGCCTTTTGGTATAAATCATGTGAAAAATGCAAGCAACACATCTCTATAATATAATATAGCCAAATTCAGCCTTTTATCTGCCTTCACGAGAAAAGGCTTAAGAAACCTTCTAGCTATAATATACATGAGTGACAATTTAGATACTAGTCAGGAAAAGTGTCAACCATTGTGCAGTTATTTCTGACAAATAAACCAGGGCAACAAATGTTTGACTTACGCTGAAACACTGTGGAAGACTTTGTGGTAGGAGACAATCACCTGCTTGAAAATGCAGATCATTTTGGGAAGTGACTACTTCTGCACATGCTCACGGAAAGGAATAAAACTTTAAAAGGGTGTTTCTGCTTCAAGATGCTTCCTCTTGTTTGTGTCATGATTTTAACATATACATGGGCCTGAACCCTGTGTCTGAATTGCTGCACTGTGAGAAAAACTAATGTACTGTGAAAGTGATTGCTGCATTTCCTCTTCTTTGCTTTCTTTCTGAAGTGAAAGAGGATGATTTGCATGGTACAGATCCTCTCAAATCAGGAGCATGGTTAATCTTAGAACCAAGGAAGTTCAAGATGGAAAAGTGTATCAGGCCAGCTGTGTGGTGCAGGGTGTCAGCAAACACTGTGTATTGGAATGATCACCCAGGGATTTAGGGACTTACGCAGAGGTGCTGAGGAATAACCTGGTTGCTCCACCTTCCTGATCCGAGAGGCGGTTGTTACACTGCCTCCTCACAGACAACAAAATAACTTTCCAGCCATAGTGTGAATTAGAGAGAAATATTGTTCCATGGCTTAATTATTAAATATGTTTCTTCTTGATAAAGGATACTTTAGAATTGTGGTTTCAGAGGGAACAGTGTTTTTCTCAGAGGAATTGTGCTTTTGAGTAAAGAAAGATGTAGAGCTACTGGACAAAGTCCAACAAAGAGCCACAGAGATGATGAGGGGACTGGAGCACCTGTCTTTTGAGGAAAGGCTTAGGGGGATCTTACCAGAGTATGTAAATAGCTGAAGGAGGTATGCGAAGTGGATGGAGCCAGGCTCCTCTCAGTGGTTCCCTGGCAGGGCCAGGGGCAGCGGGCACAAACTGCAACACGGGAGGTTCCTTCCAAACTCTCTCTGTGTGAGTGACCAAGCACTGGCACAGGCTGCCCAGAGACGTTGTGGTGTCTCCATTCTTGGAGAGAATCAAAAGCCAGCTGGACACAATCCTGGACAACCAGCTCTAGGTGCCCGTGGGGGTGTTGGACACAGATGCCTTCCACAGGTCCCTTCTGTGTTTCTTAAGAGATATGGGAATATAGAGATAATGCTGATACTACAACGTGAAGATCTACAAGTCCTTTGTTTTTATTATTTTTGTATCTACTTTCTGGGCTTCCATGTGGACATCTTCCTCTGGAACATTTTGGAGGAAAATGAGCCAACCTCAATTGTCTATTTTAAGTTCATATTACACCTTGGTCTGATTAAGTCCATGCAAGAATCTGTGGACAACCTGGCTATGCAAGTTGCTACTTTGTTAAAATAGTAGTAATCAACTCCAAAATAAATACCTGAAACACTACATTTTTTGGAGGATTCAGTTCTAACATGTAGAGAAGAACATAGCTCCTTGTATGAGGCATCATCACACACTCCTCAGACTATCATACTGTTGCTTGCTTCAGATTTGATTTTTAACAGTAGCTAAAACTACAAAGAGATTGACTTCCTGCCATGGTATGGAAGGTTTTTAGACAATGGAGTTCAGTGCATCTGGGCAGCTACTTTAGGGATGTGATGAACCAGAGCTGCACTGCTAGAGCAGGGTCTATGTTTTATGCATTTTTGTTCCTAGTGTGAACTGATATGATGTGAATCATGGTGCTCTGTGGTATTAATAATCCATGAAGAGAATTCTCAAGCAGGACTAAGAGGCAAGTTAACAAGGCAAATGCAGCCATTATGATGTATTTTATTAATGAATCACATCTTCCTTGCATCTCAGGTGTAAAAGATTCTTTTATTCAATAACTTCTGAATTAGAATATAGGTAATATGTGGTTTGGAAGTGTATTTTCTTCAGCAGCTGTTAGAAATACCAGAGTGTGCTCATAGAGGTCATGGCCACCTTGTTTTGGTGTCCCATCCCTCCCAATACCCGATGAAATAAATGGACATGAGAGAAATCAAGATCAGTTCTCTCTAGTGCTCTCACCAGCTATTTGTTTTGTATGTTACCACCAGAGGGTCAGGGTAGACCTTTTTACAGCAAAAAACCTCAGTATCACAGAGGTGTTGTAGTAAAGCAAACTTTCTGTAAGAAGGGCCTGAGTTTGATGGACATCTTTAGTGAATGTAAAATACTATTACATAGTTAATAGTGTGTTTGTCATAATTGCTTCACAGAAATGGTTGTGTTAATTAGTATGTTCAGTAGAGAATTCAACTAATTGAGAGTGGAGCTCATGCTCTATTTTAGGGCATGAGATGGAATAGTAGAAATGATGCAAATAATCTTTCTGCTTCTTAAACAGAGAGAAATATATTTATTCTGTTTTTCTGATAGATATAAATCATATGTCTGAGCTTTAACAGCAGATTTGACTTGTAGCTCTAATTTTTTACTGCTAGGTAATTCAGAGAAATGTTATGTTTTGACCTGACCATGTTTGGAAAAATAGATTTAATAATCACGCAGGGGAATATTTTGTGATTGACATAGTGATGATCCTTCTTCTAAAAAGATGCAGTGGTCAGAGCAATCACTTAAGATCTGGAAACTAGGTCCTTGCTTTGCCACTGATTCCTTTTGTTGGATGATAAATAGCATACGAAAAGGGTGGATTCCAGTTTAGAGGTGTATCCATCATGGTGATCATCCAGATTGTTGCTTAATAGGAAAATGAGGCTATTTTGTTGAGTCATGAAAGTTTTACCTCTTCTGAGAAATATTTCTGTGATGTTGCAATGGATATGGTGAGGGATCAAAGTTGCATTTATATCCCTCTTTCTCTCTCTTTTATTTCTTTTATTTTTCAAATTAAATGACTTCACAAGATAAACTTTAGGATCAGTGCTTGCTACTCTACTTTTTAATGCTCTTTTAACATTTATTTAATATTCGGAAAACATTATATCTGAAAATAATTCACTGCTTTTCTCTTTACTGATAGTTGCTTTTTATATATTTAGAATGTTACATTGGGAGGTTTGATAAACAGAGAAGTGAACCACAGCCTGTCTCCTCCACTCTTGGCATGGGCTGTGTGATAAGAAGTTATCAGGTTTTAAATCTTGTGCTGAGCACTGCAGGATTGCAGTCCTGGCAGCGTGTCCTTGTTGGTCGCAAGAGCCTTTTGACTGCACTTTTCCCGTAATGCTCCCTTTAGAGCACCAAGGGTTATAGGAAGGATCATAAACATGAGACTGGCATGCATAAAATAAGTTCAATCATGGGATTTAAGATACTTCAGGATCTTGCAGTCACTCCTTGGACTCTGTTGTTCTGAGGCAGTTTAAGAGGACATTAATTGAAACACGTCTTGACCAAGTATTTTATGGGCTACTTGTGAATGGAAACTTGGTATGAAGTAAGATCATTTGCTTGCTTTATTTTTTTTCAAATAACTGATTTCTAAAAATAGGGAACGGATCATTTTTCTCTGCAGTGCTGTATAAGTTGCAAAATAAAAAGGAATCCTAGCATAAATATTTGTGCTACATCTGGCACTTGCTTTCAGGCTCTTAGTTATTCCTGGAATCCAACCTCACCTGCTTTACAAATTCCTGCTAGTTGGGACACTGTGGGGAGCAGAGGGACTTCAAGTGCACTGATGGTGTTCCCTCCTTGTAGGTTACTATCATAACAGCACCAAAGTGGCTGTGAAGACTCTGAAGCCTGGGACAATGTCTGTGCAAGCCTTCCTGGAGGAAGCCAACCTTATGAAAACGCTTCAGCATGATAAGCTTGTTAGGCTTTATGCTGTAGTGACCAAAGAAGAGCCTATTTATATTATAACAGAATTCATGGCAAAAGGTGAGAAAAACATGGGATCTGCGTGCTGATTTGGGCTGAGGTAATTTTGTTCCCAGTGGCTGTATGGGGCTGTGTTTTGGATTTGTGCTGAACACAGGGTTGGTAATACAGAGATGCTTTTGTTGTTGCTGAGCAGGGCTCACACAGAGCCAAGGCCTTTCCTGCTTTTCAGGCTGCCAGGCTGGGGAGGAGGCTGGGGGGGCATGGGAGAGTGGGAGGAGACACAGCCAGGACAGGTGACCCCAACTGACCAAAGGGATGTTCCAGACCATGTGGCATCATGTTCAGTGTATAAAGTGGGGGAAGAAGGAAGAAGGAGGGACATTTGGGGAGACAGTGTTTGTTTTCCTGAGTAACCTTTACATGTGATGGGGCCCTGCTTTCCTGGAGATGGCTGAACACCTACCTGCCCATGGGAAGCACTGAATTAATTCTTTGTTTTGCTTTGCTGATGTGCACAGCTTTTGCTTTTCCTCTTCCTATTAATCTGTTTTTATCTCAGCCCATGAGTTCTCTACCTTTTACCCTTCGGAGTCTCTCCCTGATCCCACTGGTGGGGAGTGAGTGAGTGGCTGTGTGGGGCCTGCTTGATGGCTGGGTTAAACCACGACAACCTACAAGCAAGATTTTAGTGAATTCTTCTGCTTCTTCTAGGCTAGTTCCCTTTTCTTTTTAAAGAAAGGAATGATAGAGTTTTTTTGAATGTTCAAATATTAAGGGAAGGAGCACCTATCCCTAAGATGGGCTGAGGCTTTGATTTTATGATTCATTACTGCATTTGTGAGATAAACCATTTTTACAATTTCCTTAAATGCAGCATTTTCTATTGTTTCTGAATCAGAGGACAGCCCCCAGAATAGCTCTGGTTCCTTTGGACTCCCTACCTAACTTTTGTTTCTGGTATCACAGCAAGGCAATTAAAACAAACCTTAGGAATTGCCTAACATGGGCCTTGGATTATAAAGGTGTGTCTAATAAAGTGAGTGAGGAATGGTCCTGCAAGGATGACTGCACTACTAGAAAAGGACTTCATAGTGCATTACTACACAAAATATGCAAAGTTTCCTTCTCAGTTTATCTTGGATAGTAGTTTTTCTTGTCTTGTTCTGTTTTCAATCAATTTTGCTGGTAACCTAATGAAAAAATGTTGAGGCACTTACTCTGTATGACTTGGAAAGGATTGATGTGTGTGATTCTCCTAGACAGCTTTCCTGATGGTCCACAGAGCAGGGTGCTTATCAGACTCAACACTACTGAACTGAGGCATGGTCTGATGGGAGTTTCCTACAGCTGTGCAGGGAAATAGCAAAACTTGAATGTCTGACATGCTGATTTGGGTGTTCCTGTAGTTAAATGATGCAGAGAGACTGTCTTACTGTTGTCAACTTGAAAATACATCCAAACACTTCACTGCATCAGTTTTGTTATCCAGAAAATTGGGGAACCAATGTGACCTTTATTTCTGTAATAAGATGCACTGATTTAATCTTCCTCTGTTTTAACAGGAAGTTTGCTGGATTTTCTGAAGAGTGATGAAGGAAGTAAATTGTTGCTTCCAAAGCTAATCGACTTCTCTGCTCAGGTAAGGTTTAAGAAATATGCTCAAAATTAATGAGGGTTATTTTTCTCAGAGTCTGAAACTTATACTGGGCCATTTTATCCCAAGGATTCTTTGCATTAAAAAAATGTAACTTACAGATCAATTTTGTGTAAATATGGTTAATTGAAAGGAGGAAATAGATGAAAGAGGTTTCAAAGGGAATATGTGGTTAGGCTTAACTCTTAGATACTGCTGGTGATCTGTTTAGATGGCAGCAGTACCCAGCTGCCTTCGTTTGTGAAAAAGCTGCTTTCATTTTGAGCGGCTACAAGTTGAGAGTGTAAGGACAAGTTTGTGAGTTTTTGCTTGGCAGATTCCTTCAGAGTTAATAAATGTGTCATTTATTAGGTTAACTGGTCAAACTCCTTGTAACCTCAGTGTACTCTTCTTGGTTTCAAATTCTTGGGTAAATTATTGTGAAATGGTGTTTCAGGTGCTGGTGTATGATTTATGAACCAGGATGATTGTGTCAAAATACACAAGTTATCTCTGTCTTAAATGAAATCTGAGGAGAGGCTCCAGAGTGATTTGTGTGTCAAAGCCTGAATCAAAGGTCCTGGAGCCTGGTGTTTTGTCCTGGGCAGTTATCAGAACTAGGTGTCCAGGGAGGCATGTAACAAAAATAGAGTAATAATTCTGCTTTTGCAGGTTGTACTTCATGTTAGTAGTAGGTAATGATGGCATTTCTGGTAGGTTATTGTTAACCAACTTTTTGGGGCTGTTTTTTTATGCTTTAGAGTTTACAGATTGTTGTACCCTATTATGTTATAACTCATAAGGAAAGATGGGAAAACATTAAAAGATGTAATAAAGCATTAGGGATTTATACCAAAAATTCACAATAAGAATATTGTATAAATTTTTTATGTAATTATTGCTGTACAAATAATGATAAGATTAGATATTAGGAAGTATTTCTTTACCAAGAGAGTTGTCAAACACAGGAACAGGCTTCCTAGAGAGGTGATCAATGCCCCAAACCTGTCATATTTTAAGAGTTATTTGGTCAATGTCCATAATATATGCTTTAACTTTTGTTTAAAGTGGCCTGAAGTGTTCAAGCAATTGGACTAGTGGTCACTGGAGGTCCTTTCCAACTGGAACTATTCTATTCAATAGTATATTATGTATCACATACTGTTATATAGATGTTCAATATATCAAATATAAGTTTTTATTTCACATAGACTCAATGAAAGAGCTATTTTTGCTATAATTATTGGTTTAGTGTGGCTACAGGCTCTCTAAATTTTCTGAACTCTTTGAGTAATTTGCTCCTGAGGATTTATTTTTAGTGGGATAAAAGCTTTGTAGATGTGGAAAACCTGCTGGATCCCAGATCATGGTGCGAAGAGATGAGTAACAGCGGGCAGAAAAGAAAATAAAAGGTAGCTTTGAAAATAGTGTGTAAAATTCAAGAGAGAAAAGAATGTCTGTGAGCAGTGATGTGAAAGGAGACCTGAGATGTGGAGAGAAAAACACAAGTGGTTTCACAGCAGACCTTTTTATTGGAGTTAGGGATGTTGTGTTCATTTTAAATTAATACTGTGTTTTTAAAAATTTAAAGCTTAAAAAGGGTAATGAACTAAAGAGCAACTCTGTGTACAAATCGGGTAAATCACTTCAAGATAACAAGGGTCAGAGATTGTCATTCACAAAGCTTTGAAGGTAAAGGTCACTTCAAATGGACATCACTTGTCACCCTGATCTGACAGCAACCTCTCAGAGCCAGTTCCTGCACTTGGCCCCAGAGGCCAGGACTTTGTGCTGCACAGGTGATGTGAGAAGTCCCTCTTGTCATTTCAGATGTAGACCATCAACAGAAATTCCTGAGCCTCTCTTGCAGTGATCCTAAGGGGATGTTCAGGAGTGCCTCTCTGAGGATTTCTGGCTGAGGCCCAAACAAAACTTTGGAACAGAGATACTGGAATTTTTCTTACGGAAAGAATTTGTAGGGTTTTTGAGCACATTTGTAAAGAGCCCTTAATGCCACTGTGTGATAACAGGACTGTGTGGAATAGACCTGCAGGCTGCATCTGTGTGGTTCCAGACCAGAGATTTCCCTCTGACCAACACAGATGTTCCACTGTACTTCTCTATCTCTGACAGTCTGAATGTTAATTGATAGGTCTTTAGGGCAAAAGGTGGACAAAAGTATTTTCAGGCCTCTGCTAAGGTAACCTGTGGATCACACTTTGCCAGAATGTAGGCTGTGTGTAAAGGAGAACACAAAATGAGTGTAGTATTTTTGGTGTGACTCTGGTTTGTACAAATGGAACACTAATTTATTCTTTCAGAAGTGATGTTACCCTCTCTGCAGAACTAAGGGCAAAAAATTTGGAGAGATGTGTTTCAGAAGAGGTTAAAAATAACATGGAAGGAAGCTTGTGGTGAAGTTCTTAGATAAGATCAGGCTTTTTTTTTCTTGGTGGACCCGCACTTGAGCTCTTTGTTACTCTCTGATCACACCATTCTGGCAAGGCAGTTTGCCAGGCTATCCCAGCTTCCCAGGAACACTGAAAATGCAACAAAATGGTAGCTGAGCATTAGCTTATTTTTGCCCTCATCCATCTGTGATTTTACATGACACAGGAGGGACTGGGAATGGGAGAAAGGGAGAGGAGGATGTGGTCTCTGTGACTGTTAGGTGGCTAAAGAATACAGTACAGGTGGTTGTACAGGAAGGCCCAGCTGAAGCTGATTTTCCGAGTGGAGAGCACTGTGGGTCTTTGTTTGCATTGCCAGGCTGTTGTTCAGTGCTCCACTCACTGAGTTCATTACTCCTTTGCCTTGAAGAGTCTAGAAAAAAATCATGTTTGCAAGAGGTGAAACATTCTGACTTTGCAAAATGAGGACTGCTCCTCTAGGTGAAATAAACAACTTTTTTAAAGCAAGCATTTTTCAAGCAAGTAATCAAATACACTCCTGCTCAGCTATACTGACTTAGCTGTCTAGTTAAGTGAACACACCTGCTGATGGACATTTTTGGCAAAAATAGCTGTTATTGGGTTACACTTTGATCTAGTGCCTGCTTTAACTTACAGCTGTGGATTCTGGACTTTGATGGTTTACTTTCTGTACTAATGGTCATGATTTATGAAATTAGGTTTGTGGAAAAGATGGCGAGAAAATTCTTGCCAGGAAGGTGGTCCAGCTCTGTTTCTAAAGCAACCTGCTCTCTGACAGAGCTGAAGGTGTCTCTTGTGTTTTAATCAGTGCATATGAGTAGGGGCTGGGGGAATTTAATGTTAGCTATGCCTTGGCAAAGACAATTTTATCCATTGGAGATGAAATCTAGAAGTCTCTGGAATGAGAATGTGTTAAGGGAAACAGAGTTTTGCAAACATATCTTCAAGCACATACTATCTGCTTTAGTACAGGCAGAGCTGTGGCATTTCCAGTAGAAGTCGGCACCAGCCTGGCTCCTTCAGCACTAAAGCAACTGGAAAACTTGGGATTTTACTAGTTGGTTTCTGTCTTTCCTCAGAGGCAATTTACCAGAAGAGCCTCTAATTCTTTGTTTCTCATTTCTTGAATTCATAATTGTTCCTGTTTGAGACCTGCTGAAAACGTACGACACAAATTCAGTGACCCTTTTGTATGTGTAAACTCTTCCTGCTTCTTATGCAAATCCATTATCCTCCGTGTAGGACACACAGGTATAGTGGCTGTGCTTAGGAAAATGATACTGCTTTTACTAAACAAACTCATAACTTTCGAAAGGGTCAAAGCTTTGTCCTGAAAACAGTCTTTCTTCTTTCCCATGCAGTGCTGATACTTTCATTAATTCTTCTATGATCTACAGCTTGAGTGGCAACTTCTTTCTGCCTTCTAAGGCTGCAGTGCCATTGAAGTAATCAGTAAACTTAGAATAAAATTAATAGACACTTTCGATGCAGTATTTTAATCCCCCTCTACCCTCTTTTTTTTAAAGTCATAGTAGAATGTCATACCTAGATTACAATTAATTTTAAGTCTTATTTGGCATTGTGAGTTTTCCACTGTATTCCTTTTCAGGCTTCTTTGATTTTTAATGATACACTCCAGTGTTCCAGTGCGTAATTATATATATTACTTTTATAATAATTTTTTCCTTGTGGGTCTGCTTTGACTACATACCTGCTTGACTGGGGCAGGAGGAATATGATTTTGTAACTTTTCCTGACTTCACCTTTAGGATAAGCACTGCTGCAAACTGAAAATTGTTGTTACACTGATGTATCATTTGAAGACATATGTCTTTTGCAACAGTTTTCAGTGGCCAGATACAAAGGGTCTACACCCCCTGCATAGACACAGAATCACGCGAAGATGAACTGTCTTTTTGATAACTCTGTGATCAAGAAGTGTATTTTATTTTATTATGCATCTGGACATTATTGAAAGGAACAGTAATTGAAAGGTTGATCCCAGACCAAAGACAGCCCTGTCCAGATCAATAACACCTCCACTTCAAACCTTTCAAAGCTGCACAATTTTTTTAGTGAGGCTTCTCCCTAGCAGCTGAGAGAATTACCAGATTTAAGGCAGTGCAAAACTCAGGGTATGCTCCATTATTTCCTCTGCTTAAAATGCACCAACAGGATGCTTGTGTCCACCCTGTTTCACACTCATTTCCAGTCTGGTTTTTGGGCTGCTTTAGCAGGAGCATCCCACCAAGCTGTGGGCCTGAGCAGTCCATGTGGTCTGGGAGCAGCTCTGAAGCCTCCGTCCCACACCCACCGTGACTTTTAGCTGAAGCTTTATTGTTACAGAGGTTGGCTTATGGAGTGATATATTTCTCCTGGAGGACTTTTCTTTCATTCTTACCCTGGGTGCATAGCTCCTAGTAAGTAGATGTTTGTTTAGGTTGTTTTTAAAAGGATTTAATTCTAGTATTTCTAAAAGTGTGTGTCAGTAGTTCATTAAAGGTGTTGGGGAACTGCTCCCTTCTTGACAGTAACACTTGTGCAGTGTAGGCAGAATTGTCTTTTAAAGGCCACAAAACATATTCCTGAAGCCCAAATTAGCTTTCCCATCCTGCTCCCGAATAGACATTACATGTAGCTGAACAGTCTTGACAGGTACCAATGATCATTAAAAGAGAGGGGAAAAGGCTTTAATTTTCTTTTGTTCATATGAATTTCTCTAGCATTAATATTTCATTTGGCAATGAAAACCCAACAGTAATCATTAGAAGTTATCATGTGGGCTCTGGCACCCATTCCCTTGATCAAAAAGCCGCAATTTTTTTTCTTTTTTCTTTTCCCATAAGCAAAGGTTTAACATGACCAGATGTGTGAATTCAGTTGTTTGGTTGCTGTGTTTCCCCTGCTTCTCTGATTCAAAATTCCTTGCTGTTAATTTTTTCCTACTTTGGAATTTTCTGCATTCTTCAGTGAATCTAGCACAAATAAGAGGATAATAGAGTAGTCTTTCCAATGGCTTTTCATGGTTGAACTTGGAAAATAAATATCACGATCACAAATGTTTCTTTTATGAAGTGATTCTTCATTCCCTGTCCAGTGGTTTACCCAAATGTTAAATCTGTGCAGGGAAGAATGAGGGAAGCTGATTCCTCTGTGGTGTTTGACGTATTTTTGGTGGCATTACCAGACCTGTCTGCATTTTGGGTGTATCTGCCATGCTGGCCAGTTCAAATTCAGCATCGATCTTACAGCAAAACCTTCCCTTTCATCTCTGCTTCTTCCCCAAACTCAAGTAACAGCATGGGGAGGAGAGAGAGGCAGAGCAGACTCTAAATTAAATATTGCTCTTCTGTTGTGTCTGCAAGTCCCTAATAAGGTTCTCTGTGGCAATTGTTCACTAGTAGCTACTTCCTTCATTAGTAAATGTTTTACTTATTTCTAGAAAATGTGAAATGCAGGTGTTGCTCATTCTCTTAATCAGAGTTTCTTCTTGGTTTAGTGTGAGAACCCCCCTGCATTGTACAAGGGCAATGTCACACTTCTCTGAAGAATGTCTCTGACTGTAAGAAGAGGTTTGCAGTGGAAGGAAGTGGGAGGGCAAGGGGCTCTATTTTTCCATTGCTTAAACCAAAAAAGAGGAACAAAGACAGTGTAGTTTTGTGTTGTAAGTGGTGGCAGCGTGTGCCTTGGCAGTACCCCTAGGGGACTTCTTAAAAACGAATAAGCAGAAGTGATGTTCATGTTCTGCTCAAATTTGGCCAGCTGCTCCTGCCTGCTTTACTGCACAGCTGAAAGGAGCCCCTCTGGCACCGAGGAGGGATCCATGCACTTGTCTGCTCCTGAGGTGGGGAGGAAAGAGCCTGTGGTGAAGCTGCCAGGGACTGTCACTGGTGAAGGACCCTCACTGCTTTGCTGCTGCTCCACTGGCAAATCTGAGGGTGGGGGTGTTCCCCAAATCATGTGGCCAAGAGGGCTCTGTCACCTCCCACAGACATCCCAGAGAGGTACCTGTGGCACAGGTGGAACCTTGACTGGGAATGTCCCATCACCAGTCTCACAAGGAAGATTAAAACTGATGGCTTCCAAGCACAGGGTTTCTTTTTCCTTTTTTTTTTTTTAGCTCCTCTTAAACTTTTGGACAGAATACAGCCTACACATCCGTTTTATTACTCTGAGTTTAGAAACTATTACTTCAGTTTCTTTTCCTTTTTTTTTTTTCCTGAAAAGGAAAATGTTTTTCTTAAGGGAAAAA
This sequence comes from Drymodes brunneopygia, assembly GCA_013400955.1. NCBI lineage: Eukaryota > Metazoa > Chordata > Aves > Passeriformes > Petroicidae > Drymodes > Drymodes brunneopygia. The sequence goes on along the minus strand of VZTZ01021297.1, from coordinate 40,212 downwards.
AAAAAGGTAGCCTGGAAAAAAAATCATTCCCTGTGCCTATTTTGAGATTATTAATCCTCTTTAATTTGGTTTGGAAATCAATTTGGGCTGCTGAAATGCGGATTATATTTACTTATGATACTATCTGAGAGCTGGCTGTTGCCAGATACTCCTCATGTATGAACAGGTACATGTTGTAGAAGAAAATAAAGTTGTTTCCCCTATCTTAATAATTGTTTCATGATTGTCCAGGTCTGTACTAGGTTTTTAACTTTCTCTGCACTGTTGCTTTATCAGTACCTGCTTCATCAGAACACCTGCATCCTAAGTGATTAATTCCATCTATTTTCTTAGTATTTAGAAAATAAACTGGTTAGTAATTTAGGAAAGGGGACTTTTTAATAGAAATCTTAGGAACATTTTATTCAAGATTCTGTTTCAGGAAATGTCTTTCATACATATCTAATCCTGCCAGCTGTTATTCACCCAAATAATTCTTTCAGAGCTGCTTCTGTAAGCAGAGTTTTGCAGGACTGGATCTGTGCATAGGTTTTCCATGGCAATCCCCCCTTTCCTGGCTTCCATCTAAAAAATGCTCCAAAGGCACCAATAATGAATAAATGGATGTGGCTTTGCTGTTACCTTTGAAGAAAGAGGGGTCAGACCTGCTAATGGAGCTGTATGGTATTGAAATATCAAAGCAGTTGTTCTTTTGGTTGCAGATTGCAGAAGGGATGGCATACATAGAAAGAAAAAATTATATCCATCGAGATTTGAGAGCAGCGAATGTTCTGGTTTCAGACTTACTGATGTGCAAAATCGCTGATTTTGGACTAGCAAGAGTCATCGAAGACAATGAATACACAGCAAGGGAAGGTATGTATTTTGATTTTTTGTCTTTAAAACTTCAGCCTCTGGGAGGCAGTGAGGCTGTATCTAACAGAAATATGGTCACCAAGGATAGAAAGTACTGTAACAGCTTCCTAGGAGCAGCATTCTGTTGCCAACAATTCCTAAAACGAGTAAAAGGAACAAATAACCTTTCTTTGCTGCCCAGGCTTTTTGATGAGTTTGTTTTTAATAAATTTGAAAGACAAAGCAGAGAGTATTTAACTGCACACAATTTTTTCTGAATTGAACAAAGTAATTGCACAGTCACAGCTTCCATCTCACAGAATTAAAAGCCAAGAAACTGTGATCTTATAATCTCTTAACATCCTTAAGTGCCATATAGACCTCCTTTCACTTAGGGAAAGGAAGGAACCTTAGCTGGTGTAGTTGCTGGTAACAAGAAAAGCTTTTGCAGAGCTGCTTACCTTTGGAAGCTGTTTGAGGAGCTGCAGCATTAATTTGCCTGTTCAGCATCATTATAGGGACACTGGAAGGCTGGGTCATGTCCCTGTTCAGGACACAGAGGGGAGGTAACAGGGTCAGGACTGGCAAGAGAAAAAACATGCTGTGGAAGGTGTATGTCTGGGTTTTGCCATGAGTGTTTTGCTAATGTTGTCAAGGATCCTTTCAAGAAGTGCACTGTTGGTTGTAGTGAAAAGTTTTTATTTATGCTTCCATGCATAAGGGTAGCTTTCCAGAGTGGTTTTTTGTCTGGCTTTCCTCTTCTCCTCTTTAAGACACTACCTCAGGTTTTCACAGTCTGGATGGAAACTGTGGTTATGTAGGGGGAGAGGGGAAGAACTTTAGTATGAAGAAGAAAAAGAACAACGCACCACAGTTGAGATTAAAGGAAGATGGGCTATTCAGCAGTCACTGGGTTATAATAACTCAATAGATCAGAGGGAAGGGTCTGATTAAGCAGTTTTCAGAGATACAGAGCCATATCTGTGGGTTTTAGCTAGCTCTGGACATTGTATATTGATTAAATTAACCTCTCAAGTTATAAATTTTTTATGTTGAGGTTCTTTGATGTGTTTTCTGCTATCAGAAAAGTTTCCTAGCTCACCTGGTATTTTGTGCCAGAATTTTAGAGCAAGCTTAAAAGGGCTTAGAGAGACTCTGCTTGTATTACTCCTCATTGTCAAATAAATTAATGTAGTATTCCCAACAAAGGCTGCCTGAATGCTTTTATTTAACTGAAAGGAGTTTGCTTTTATATAGCAATTTCTGGAATCAGTTAGTTAGATATGAAAGACAGTAATTTAAGATACGACTTTTTAAGCTATGTCTTGCTACTGCTTTTGCATCTATGGCTGAATGTGAAATGGATTAAAGTGACTGAGACTGTACCTTTTTTTTAGGTGCAAAATTTCCTATTAAATGGACAGCACCAGAGGCAATCAATTATGGATCTTTCACTATTAAATCTGATGTGTGGTCATTTGGGATCCTCCTCTATGAAATTGTTACATATGGAAAGATTCCTTATCCAGGTATGGGCCTGTGGTTTTACTCCATATTTATACTTCGGTGCTAGAAGGCAAAGAAAATATTGAGGGAAAGAGCTGGCATCTGGCAGTAGTGACACCAGTGACTGGAAGAATATCTTACAGGTGATCTTACTGCTTTGAAAACTTAGTCACTGGATGTGTAAGGCACATGCCTCTCCAGGGTAAGTTTTAGCAAACAGACTAATGGCACCATGGTATATAGTCATTTTTATATATTCTGAAGGTGTTACAACTGCAGCAAATATAGATCCTGCATTTATGACATCCCTGCTTTGTGGACAGAAGCACAGTCCCATGGTGAGGATGCAGTGCTGCAAGTTCTAACAGTATAAGTTGCTGGGGATTTTAATAACATAATATGTGAAGATACTAAGAAAGCATGTTTTCACAAGCAAATAGGCTGTAATAATTTGTCAGTGCTAGCTAGTGTAAACAAATTTCTGCTTAGAAAATGGTCCTTCTCTGGGCAAACCTACAAGCTCACCTGGAAACCAGCACTACAAAAACACAAAACTCAATCTGATACTTAATTCTGCAGCTAGGTCTGCTCTCTCTTTGCCTTCATAAGACATATCATGGTTTTATTTTAAGAACAAAGTCAATCTGTACAGCAGACGTGGTACTGCTGCACGGCTGTGGGAAAATCTCTCTTGTAGGGGAAGTCTGGGCAATATTTTTTTTTAAATGTGGGAGCATTTTTATGAGCACCATAAATACTCTATGCACTGAGGATTCATTTGTCCAACAGCAGCTACAAACAGAAGGCTCTTGACTGCATATTAGAAGATTTTAATAGTTTGCAGGTAGTGCTTGCATTAAAATGGAAGAGAGATATATATCTATTTTAAATAGAAGTATAAATTGAAATAGCTTGTTAGACTGAAAGTTGATTCTGATAGAATACTGATAAAAGTATTTTCATTTCTGGGTTCTGAACTCAAATGGATATTAAGCAGATAGTTTTCCTCCAGGGTAGCTGACATACAGGCTTTGTCCTTAGCATTCAGAATGTAACAATTGGTCCTGCAGACATCAGATCTAAGCACAATCCTGTAAAGTACTTAAACCCAGAAAACCATCCCCATTCTGCACAAAAGCCCAGTAGCAGCAGTTTTCATGTAGCAGCACAGTTAACTAAGATTTTGTATGGTAAGAGAAACTGCTTCACTGCATATATTATATACAATCCATTTCTTCAGGCTCAAGCAGTCCAATCACTGTTCTCTATAAAACGCTTTATTGACTTCCTTCCTGTGTTTAATTTGTCTCTATATAGCAGTAATTCCTTATTCTGTAACAACATGCCCTTCCCCTACTTTGAAATACTTCTTTTCTGCACATGCCGATATTAGTTCAGGAAAACTTCCCCTTCAGCTTCCAAGGGGGAACTGAAAACACAAAAGATGTGCCCAAAGCAAGCACTTTGATTCAGACTCAGATTACATGGCTGAGGGTATTTTTGGAAAAGCTTAAAGCTAACAGGCTTGAACTGAAGTCAACTATATGAACTATGGTCATCTTGAATAATCCAAGTAGTTATACTGGATAAAGTTGTCATTTGGTTGTAATTCAAATGTGTCCTTACCTGCCAAGTGGCTTAAACCATAGCCATAGCAGTCAGATAATGCATACAAAGGTCTGCACAGCCTGCAGCAACAGAGCTGCACAGCCACCAAGGATTCAGGGGAGCACCACATCTGTATCTCCACTCCTGGCCTTACTCAGAGCAGGACCCATCCTGCCTCCTCTCAGCCAAGCAGGGCTGCTCTCCCTGCACCTCTGGGGAGCTGGTGTGTGCGGGAGACTGTTCTGCATAGACCTGATCATAGGCTGAATGGCCCGAGAAAACCACGAGCTTTAGTCTTGGGCAGAACTGCACCACTTGGAGCATTTAGCCTGAGGAGTGGCCAGTGGCTGTGGAGTCTGGGATACCCTTCTCAAAAGGGAAATCCTTCTCTGGTGAGCACAGATCTCTAGGTTGAAGTACAGGTGCTTCCTGCATGCCCAGCCCTCAGAACAAACAGCAGTCACTGAGTACAAGAACAGAGTCTGTGTCCAGAGAAGGTAATGCAACCACTGCATTGGTTAGATTTGCAGAGGAAGGGACAAGCCCAAAAGCAGGTTTCAGGGTAGGAGGTGGTGAGCCTAAAATAGCAAAAGCTGGCCCTAGCATAGCTGACCTTCTGAGAGTAGCTGTTGAAATTGTTCTGTGAACTAGTCTCTCAAGGGTTTGATAAAGGGGGAGGGGTGACAGGAAATAAAAGAGTGGGGAGGAGGATGGAGTCCAGGGCAGGACTCTCTCATGTGACATTAGCTGGCATGTGAGATACAGGATGCACTGCTGGTACTTACAGTTCTTATCCTCTGAAAGAAAACCATAGCAGGGAAAAAAAGCAAAGCTCAGCATAACTGGCAAGATGGTTTTGCATAACAGGGATAGGACAAGAGGGGAACCTGCCTATTACAATTAATGATTTCATGACTGACTGTCCAGTATCTTGCAATCAGCAACACTTACACAAAAACTGATGTAGAAGAAAACCTGAAAGTTTTGTGTAGGCTGACTGGAAGCGTGGTCAAACAGGGAGGCTGCTCTCCATCTCAGGCCAGATGGGTCTCCAGCAAGCAGAGCAGTAGCTCTGCAGCTAGGGACAAAGGCTGGTGCCAAGGTGGGCTTTTGCTGGGAATCACACCACCACAGGAACCAGAATAAATGGGGACAGGACAGAAGAACAGAACAGAGATGGTTCTGGAGACAAGACTTGGCACTAAAGAGGTTGTGATGCTCAACTGCAGAAATGGAAATGTTCCCACCAGGATTTTCAGAGCAAGTCCCTCAGTGCTGGTACACACCTTATTTATCAAACTCATGCTAAGAGCTACCTTTAATAAGTAGCAACAGTCTTGAGAATGAAGTAAAAAAAAAAGTTATTTCTCTAGGAATGGAGACAATTTCATCAAATCTTTCTTTTTTTTTTTTTGAAGGTATGAGCAATTCAGATGTGATGGTTGCTCTTCAGCGTGGGTACCGAATGCCACGCATGGAGACCTGCCCAGCTGAGCTTTATGATATCATGAAAACATGCTGGAAAGACAAAGCAGAAGAGAGGCCAACCTTTGATTACCTACAGAGTGTGCTTGATGACTTCTACACAGCAACAGAAGGGCAGTATCAACAACAGCCATAGAACAAAGAACACTTTTTCTATTGCCTTAGATCATTGGCACAGACTATCTTTAGGACAGACTGCTCAAACCACTTACTTCACAAATTCAGATGTCTTAACTGAGTGTGGAAGCTGAAATGCTGAAGAGAAGAATAATTCTGCAGAGAAATAATGTGTTTATTATTTGGTTAAAACAGTTCCTCTAAAGCTTCAAGTTCTCCTTAAAAGCTCTGTGTTTTGCATCTGTAGAAACACCCCAAAGCAGACAGGCATTTTGGGGTGGGGAGGGAGAAGGAAGGAAAGCAATTGTGCCCTGGTACAGCTTGAAAAGGCCTTTTTAGGATCTAAGTTATGCAATATGTTACAAGGAGACCTTGACAAAAGGGTTGAGAGGATGCATGAACAGCTGTTTTCAAAACAAAAAGTCACAAAGGAGAACTTACTGATTTAAGACATGGTGATGTTCTTAAATCATCTTTTTTGAAATACAGCATATTGCAAAAATTATTTTTATATCCTTGTTATTTCACATTAGTATCAGGCATACTGTCACCTCTGGTAAGACAGTCTAAACAGTGTCAAGGTTTCCTTTGAGGAAGAGTTATATATGTTATTCTTTACAGTGAAAAGAATTCTGTTCTACTGCTGTAAAACCCTAAATTTAAAATAATTTTCAAAGCATTGTAAAACCATCATAGATGCAGAAATGCAAGACAAACACACATGACTGCAGACGTGGCAGCTCACCTCACTCGGTGTTCAACCCTCAGCTTTCCCACAAGGCCAAAGTCATCATCCGAAGTCCATGGAAAAGCACAGGATTTTGAAGGAAGTTAATACTTTCATTGCAGTCGCTGAAACTGTTACCAGTGAAAATATTTTAATCTTCATTTTTAATCCTCTGTGGTTATTCAAGAATATTCCTTATATTTTTGCTGCTTTAATCAACTAACCTCAAATCTGTTTGAAAGCTAAAACTAGCTCTAGCACTATCAAAAACAATTTGTGGAAAGATGCAATAGGATATCAAGTTACATTGCAGTGACACTGTAGTTTTTTGCTCAGTACTACAGATCTAATTCTTAAAGTGAATAAAGTGCTAAGCTCTTTACATTGAATTTTCTATCAAATTACTTACCCAAACAGATGAGCTAGTACAATTGCAATGTAACCACAGCATAGATTACTTCTTTTTCAAAGTGACACTGGTTCTTACAACTGAAACCCAGTACACATCTTTGCCATCCTCCAGCCCAATTATTTAGGCAAATGGTACTTTGCAGAAGCTTAAAACCTTTCTGATAAAGCTTCAGTGTGCCTGCAGTTGAAGTTCAGCAGCAGAAATATTCATGGCTTTTCTTTTCCAGTGGCTTCCTTCAGTCAAACTGTGCAGTTTAAGAAGACTATCAGTTAAATATGTAAATAGTTTCTATAGTATGGTGATTTTTAATTTTAATAAACACTTAATCTGAAGCAAGTTGTATGGTGGTAATTAGAGAAAAAAACAGCAGCTGATGTTCTATCCAGTGGTAGCTTCATGTGGAACAGAGGAATCTCTGATCATCAACACTACACCGAGATCAATGCATTCTGATTTCCTTACACCCAGTCACCTTTGAGAAAGTGAAAAGGACCAAACCAACCATTTCTACATTCTTCTTGTGGTTTCTTATTGTCCTGAAGGGCATGAAGAGAAGAACCAGCCCTCAGATATCCTTGAAAACAGCTTCTCAAAAACCTTTAATGTAACAGCTACACTGTCCTTTAGCAACTCTTGGGAAAACATTAACAGTTCAGTACTGGCCAGTTGTTCACTGCAGGCTTTACTTTAAGACTAAAAAAAAAAAAGACAGAAGAAAAAAAAAGCTCAAGATAATGTAACTTTGTCTTTCAAACCATTTCCTATAGTCAACAAAGAGCTCTGGGAAGTAAGAGGGAACATAGAACAATTGCTTAGAGAATAGGAGGTTGTAGTTAGTGTTACATAAAGTTGCTAGAAAGGCTGCTGAGGTGTAGCAGAAGCTAGTTTGAAATGGAATTGTGGAAATTTTCCAGTATTAACGTGTTCTGATGCTTTTTAAACTTCCGTTTGAATTGCTTTTCCTAAAGCGATTTGTACATAACAGTTTTCTTATTCAAGGGATCAACACTCAGTGTCTCATAACTACACCAAAATATTTTTTAATAGCTGGAATAGTTTATGTGGGAGTAGAAAAATATTTTAGAAATTCTACCTTGCAGGGATTATAGGCCTTCAGAACTACTAAAGCCAGATAACCCTGTATTTAACAGAAACAGTTCAAAACATGAGAAAAGCAGTGGCTGAAGTGCAACCTCCACAGCCTTGTTAAACAGATGTCAGAATGATCACTGATCACAGACCAGTCCAAAAAACTCAACGACCTGGCAAAGAGGAGTCACAGCAGAGAAGGGCTGTTGTCCCTGTCACCTGGGAAAGCTGCACCGCCTACTGTCTCCCCAGGGAGGGTGAGGTTCTTTTTCTGAACTCAGTCCCCTTCCACTGTGAGAAACACCATAACAGGGACTGATCAATCCAATTTACTTACAGATTCCACACCAAGCCTCCAGCAATTACAGACATTGTACTTCCACTGTAGTTAAAAAAGCCCTCACCTTCACTGACTGGAAACGGCTCTAAGAAAACTATTACAAATTTTATCATGCTCCAGTCTTCAATCCTTAAGCTACTAGATAAAATTTAAGTAATATAATCAAGGACATGATTCTTTCAACTCAAGATCATCCTATATCAACCATTATCATTATTTGGGTTCGAATTGTTGGATCTTTCCTTATCTTGGTTTCGCTGATTTATAAAATGAAGAGTCAGAACTGAATTTAGCAATGGAAAGTTTTATTAAATACATTTTTCAAAGTTTAGTGGATATTCCTAGTGGAAATTCAAAGCCAAGTTAGCTGAAAAACAGCAAGGAGCCAGATAAGATTTCATTTCATTGCCGCCTTTAGCAGTTTGCTTAGTTTGGTCCCAAGAAGGGAGTTTCCAGGTCAAAACCAGAATATTAACAGAAGAACCATGCTATTTTAACTACTTGGGATTAAGTTTGCAAGCCATCTGATTTCTAGGAATCAGCAATGAAATAAAATAATTTTAAAACAATGAACAGCAAATGAGGGACATCCCACTTTGCATGAACCACACATGTATTAGCAGAGAAGACCATGACAGCAGTTACTCCAGAATTAAAATATATAGATTTCTCAAATCACATCCCTATATGAACAGTAAAAGCACATGTCTAGACCTAAACTTTTATAGCTCTAAATTAAACCCTGATTCAGTTTAAAAAGTTCTGTATTAAACATTTTTCTGTCGGTCAACGTGACCATGAAGATGGCATCTAAGAGTGAGAAAGAGCTACAAACAGTTTAAGGCTAATAAAGAAGTCCAGTAATTGCACACTTTGATTTTTCAAATATTACTCTTTTGCTTTATGAGGCAACAGTACTTGTTTTCTTGGATAGGGTGAAGCCTCTTCACACTTCCCCCCTCTTTACCAAGAGGTGTACTAGCAGTGGATGCTACTGTGGATTTCAGGTTAGCCAACAAACCTCTCCTGGGTTTCTGCTGTTTTGGCTCCTCTGCAAAGAAATGCTTTTTCCGTTCTTCCAGCTCTTTTTGCAGGGAAGACACTGTTTCTTCAAGCTCAAGAACACGTTTAGCCCAGTTCTGTAGACCACTCATTTCTTGATCCTATGAGGATAAGGCTGTGTTAAGTATGTGAACACTGCATGGTCTCTCATGCAGTCAGTTTTCTGGTTCACATTTTTTTGCTAAACCCATAAACACCCTTGTTATTACTGTGTTACATGGCCCTTCAGTACCCATTTCCTCTAAATTACATCAAAGTAATTAAAAACCCAGCAAATTACAGGGCCATAAAATCTAGCTAGAGACCAAGTCTGACTGACTGAGAGGCTGATGCTAAAATTCTTAGCCACACTATGCAAAGAATTGATGTTGTTCTAGGAACCAAATAAAGGTCGTTTTCCGGCCTTGCAATTTCTGAAAGCAAAACTGGTCAAATCAAAACTCTTATGTCATAAGTCTGCTAACCAGGACTGAATAAATGCTTAGAGTGGGCAGAATATGGAGTGTTCAATACACTCTCTAATCTCTGTGGTTGACAAAACCACCTTCCTATTAATAATGGATAGGATGGTAATTTCAATTAAGAAGTTCAAGTTGAATAATTTTCAGTCTCAGATGTAAACTAAAAAGTATACAGAAAGTAATCTAATGGTCAAAAAAAGACCTCACTAAGCAGTTATTTTACCCGCCTTGCTTCATTTGCAGATTACAAGCATAGATTCAAAGTGCCAAGGGATGAAAAGATTCATTCTGTTTTGTTTAAGAATCTAGTTGATAGCTGAGGTCAGATGCTGTAAACTTTAGGAAGCCCCTGCTTTTGAAGGAAAGATGTCTGTTTCTGTGTTAGACAGTTCACCTGCCCATCTCTCATCCACTTTGGCCACCTCTGGCAGCACTGTCAGAACAGCTTTAAAGCCATAGATCCTTAGGCCTCGTTGCAGTAACATTTATGCACTGACACCTTGCTTACCTCAGCAACATGCCTCATGATGAATTCTAAGTAGTATTTTCTTTGCTCAACAATAATTGATGGCATCTAGATTAGCAGGATTTGTCAGCACAGTTACCCTGTTGACAGAGTCTATCACTTAAACACGTGAAACAATATGTCTTACAAGATTCTGAGTTAAGTAGTGAAACACAAAGGCTCTGAGCTCATAATCCAGGAAGTTATGCACAGAAAAATGCAAACATCAAAACAAATTGCTAATTTAACAGTGGTTTTACATGTAAAAAGATGCAGAAGCATTCAGTACAACTATAGATACCAGCCATATTAAAGTTGCTTTTAAATCATTGACAAACCTTGAGCATGACTGTGTGCTTCAGCTGACTGTTTTCTTCTGCCATTTTTCTGTAGCCTTCATTAGCTTCTAGCAGGGTTTCATTTAGTTTCTGTATTTTAAACTTCAGAGATTTTATAAGCTGAAAATAAAGCCCATACACACAGAAGTTCAAATCAGCATGTTTTATGTTAATTTTGTTTATGACTTGAACAGTGCAAACTGCAAGATCAAAACAAGAAAGTCTGCTTCTCTCAACCTCCTATGTCCCAACTCATCATCTCAGGTGATAAAATACAGCTGGAGCATTCAAAAGTTGCTGTGTTGAAGCTACTATGATTTACAGGCCTGTCAATAAACAAACAGAACAGACTAAGCTACATCTGGAACAGGCTACTCCATTTCAGTAAGAGTAGTTAAAAGAACACTTTTGTCTCACTAACACTATTAGATAAAGAATTGGAGCACAGTTGCCACAGAAGACCTCACCTTTCTGATGGCAATATCAATGGATTAAGTCCCAAGAGGCAAAAGAAACTCTGAAGCAGAAAAGTTGATGTTATTAATTTACTTCTACAAAGTTGCTAAAAAGACTCACGCCCTTTGCCTGTGTTTAATAGCTGAATGGGAAGAAAAAAAGTGGTGAATTACTCATCACACATGCACTGATCTTTGAGGCAAAGCAGCAGAAAGGCACTGATAGAATCAACTAGTTTAAACCATTCTCACTTCAGTTATTGCCAGGAATCAATCTCATCATTCTAACACTTTCTAACCACACCAAACAATCAATAACTGTATGCCCATAACAGGCATAAAAGCCAAACTTTCACCAAAATTTGAAAGGGACATGGGAAAATGATAGGAAAATGAGCTCTCAAAAACAGGAGTGGAAAACAAATGCTAGGGCCATAACACAAGACATTAAGCTTGGTAAGGAAAAAGTTATTTTTGGAGTGTTCTTTCTCAAAAGAAAGGGATTTAAGTTCACTTTACATTTACATGGTTTATTAGAACCAGCTGGAACTATTTATCCAATCCCTAACTCATACTTGATATTAGAGAAAGAGGCAAGACTTATCTCTTCCCTTCTCCCCATCCTCTTTAAGGATGGGAAACAAACTGTATCTTTACAAGAAGATCACTCAAGGAATAGAATAAAAACGCATACTTAAAAATTAATGTGTTCCATAACACACCTGAAGCTCATGATTCCCACTTCTATATGGTATTCAGAACACAGGGATCTTGTGTGAAGAACACAGACATTCACCTTTACTTAAGTGTAGGGTGACAGTGGAGTTGAGTACTTCCAGAAAGCACTGCTTTAAGGCACTATTTTGATTTTAGATCTAAACTATTCCCAGATTCTGTAACTGTTCCCCTGTGCAGAAGCAGGCAGCATTTCAGGAAGGAAAGCACTGAGGTCATGGCAGCAATATTTACAATAAATTCCAACAGAAGGCTAAACATACTTCCTTACTTCCAGCTCATCCCACAATCACCGTGACTTGTTACAGTAGCAAATAGTTTTACCGACCAGAATAAAGCCAGAATAGTCTCTGGCAAAAGTCATTCACAATTGAGCAAGGGCTTTTTTTAAAATAAACTCAATGCCCATTTGCAGGAATCTTCACACTTTTGTCTACAGTGCAGATCTTTCAGCATTGAACCATGACAGATTTTACAATCATTATCCCCCAGATTTCTGTTAAATACTAAGCAAGAGCTACCTCTTCCTTCTCTTGACATTGTTTCTGCAGTCCTTCATTGGCTCTCTTCATTGTGCTGTCCATAAGACCTATAGGCAAAAGAAAAGTTTGCTTGTTTATACACATTAGCAGAAGTAAACTGAACTTTGAATACCCAGATTACATTCCTACCTCGTTCCATGTTATTTTCAGTAGTCGGAATATCCGAGTTCAGACTTCCCAGAGCCAACAGCCTCCCTGACTGTTCACCAAGTTGCCTTTCCAGTTGCAGTATTTTCTTCTCCCTATCCTGAAAAAATAAGGGTACATGGTAGAATTTGTCTGTATTTCTGCTTGATCTGATGCATTACTGCACATCCACAATCCACACAGACATGCAATTTTATATTTTTTCACAGGTTATAGTTCAGAAATTACCATAAGGGATAATACTCAGGTCACAAGACCATCTAGGAGGTGGATTTCCTAACTGTATTAAAAGTAATCATATGGCAGAAAGGAAACTTTAGTGCATCTGTGCTCAACACTGTTGCCAGTTAGCTTCCTAACAAAGGAGGAACATACCTCATAGAGTTACATTTTGATCTCAAACTCTTCTCCAGTATCTGTCAGATTGCTGGGGTGGTATTTCAGAGAGAGAAATCAAATAAATGGCACTATCAATAAAAGGTATTCATCTGGTTCTCTGAAGCTGCCCACCCAGATTCATGCTGTGCTCTCCTTTGTCAACTAACACTTTCACATCTCAAGGATTTCATTAGTCTCTTTTCTGACTTGCTACCAGAAGCATCTTGCTCTTTGAATCTTCCCTTATGCTGCCTCTTGGCCAGCATAAGAGCACTATTAAAACACTTTTCCTCCACCCTAACGTGGTGTATAGCTAGGATTTAACTGAACACAGAAACAGAGTCTAAGTAGGGAAAAGAGACAAGTGTGAAGGAACTGGAAAAACACAGGCCATTACATAACGTGGTTTTGCTTGTCATCACCTGAATGGAAAGCTGTAAGAGCAGAAACATTTATAAACCACAATCTACAAGAGAAACCTGCTTCTCTCATGAAAGGAACCTGCCTATCCATGGAGTGTGAGTCTTATTAGTTCCAGAAGAGGAAAGTGCAGTGAGAAAGGTCCTCTGGTATATATAACAGCTGTTCTGTTCTTCCACTACAAACCTTCTGGAAACAACAAGACCCACAGGGCTCATCTGTTGCCTGGATGCCCTTAACCATCTATGCAGAGGTTAGAAAATTGAGTTGCTCATAGCTAACCTGGCTGCATTGCAAAAGGAGTAGTAACTTACTAATGCCAACTCTGAGCAATTCTATGTTTAAGTACATTCAGGAGATTCAGTTCTCTCCTGCATAAAGTTGGATTTCTCATCAGTTTCTTATCCCACAATCCTCCCACCACCTCCAGAGCAGAGATCATGATTAAAATAGCTATCCTGTAAGAAATTCCCCATCAGCCTTTCAGAGTAGCATTTTACTCTACATCCTATGATCCCAAAGATCTCCAGAAAGCCAGACTCCGGTATACATCATTCCCCTGGGTGTCCCAATCGTTGCACCACAAAGATAAAGACAACTTGGATTTAACTGAACCATGCCCTCAAAGATCAGGAGGTTAAGGTGTGCACTACAGGTAGTGCCAGAGAGAAGACATCTGTATGCTTATGGTTAGCACTGAACACAGAACAGCAAAACTGAACTGCTAGTTATTTTCTTTACATTCAAAATCCCAGAGTGATTCTGTTAAGGAAAAGCAACATTTACAGTTAAGATGCTAGAACATACTTTAATGGCAGTCAAGTCATACCTCAACTTTCTCTTGTTCAGCTAGAAATTCTTCTATGGGAACATAATGGTCTTCAATTTGTTCCATTGCACACATATATGCATGTTTCTTAATGGCCTCTTTATACATTTCAAATTTGCTCTCGAGTTTTTCTTCATAACTGTCTTTCATATCCTCCAAGCGGTTGCTGAAGAGAACATGTTAGTTGTATAAATTATGTTTGCATTCCATCTATTACACTTCACTATATGTATTCAACTGACAATATTAAAGTTATTTCTCTAATCAGAAATAGTGAAGCAAAAAGGCAAATAAGAACCTTTTTCCTTTTTATTCTCAATGATCCTACAGACTTGCACCAAAGTGTAACTTCTGCTTGGCATATGCCAAAAAAGTGCTATAGAAGAAAACACACTTAACATCCGTCAAAAAAAAAGATTTATAAGAAAATCCACCAACATATAGCGATAGAAGTGAGCACACACATTTTGATGCTATATTTGAAGCATGTATCCTGGGGGCATCTTTCACTTTGGGTTTTGGTTGGTTCTTCTTTTTTACCATTTAAGATAAATGCCAAATTCATTTTAATAGAATCATAAAATGGCCCGAGTTGGGAGAGGCCTTAAAGATGATCTAATTCTAACCCTCCCTGTCATGGGCAGGATCACTTTTCACTAGACCTTTCCTACATGTCCTTTAAACACTTCCAGGGATGGGGCATCCACAACTTGTCTGGGCAACTTGTTCCAGTGCCTCATCACACTTACAGTAAAGAATTTTTCCATAACAACCATCTAAACCAACTCTCAGTTTGGATCTACACTCCCACTTGTCCTTACATACTCTTTTGAGAAGCCCCTCTCCATCTATTATTTCAATACATTACACTCCTGTCACAATTTAACACCATGCCCTATCAGTGATGCTGAACACCACCCCAACAGAGAAAAAGCATCAGTGCTATTTCATGTGTTTGGCCAAAGGCAACCAAACAATTTTAAAGCCAGTGCAGGTGTTAAACCATGATGTGCTCAGCTGGCAACTTGGTGTTAATTTTTGTTAACAATTCAAGCAGCAGGAAACTGATTTAAAGAAGAGTTAAGAGGAAGTGTACTTCAGTTAAGGAACCTGGACTTGAAAAAAAATTCCTGAATTATTAACATCAGTGCAAGGAGCCACAGCAATTTATAAGATAGTAAACTAACAATGGTTCATAAGTCATGCAGAGGAGCTCAAAAGAGATACAATTCAAGCTACTTTAAGCACATGCATGAATATTAACATGACAGTGTATGTTTTGGAAGAATCCTAAGTCTCAGTGGGTACCTGTAACAATCTTCCACATCTGCTAAGTAATAATAACAAGCCAGGACAAGCTCCAGTAATTACAAATTAAACAGAGGAAAGTTCAGCAGAAAGCAGCATTACTTTTTCATTGCAACTGGGAAGAGGCTGATCTGTACAAGTTTAATGTTCATTCTTCCCTTTCCTTCAGAGGTTTCAATACTGTCCAGCCCCAATTTCTCTAATTAACATGAGTAGGTATGACCTTAATACACACATATATGTATATGCATGCATTTATACACATGGAACCCTTTCAATCTCAAAGCAGACTGCAATATGTCTTGCCTCCAGGCTTCCTCTGTTTCCAACAGCTGTCGAAACATTGCTTCTGCCATCTCTTTACGTATCTTCACCTCCAGAAGGAGCTTGCTTTGCCTTTCTGCAACTAACTTCTCCTTTAGGTTCTCTGCAGCTTTCAAGAGGTCCTAAATTTAACATATTTCAGTTCAAAAACCAAGACTGAAACACATATTAACATGCATCTCAAAGTATTCATACAGGCAGCCATCCACAGAGGGTAGTTTTACCAGCCTATGTTTTTTGAGGGTCTGCACCAAAGGTTAAGTATTTTCAAACACAAATTTCTACTGCAAGTACATCCTGTGTCCATCTTGGTGTCTGCTATCAAAAAGCTTACTACTCTTTTGGCATTTAAAGATTAGTTTGTACAGAGTAACAACAAAGTCTACTGATTTTTACAGTTTATTGCTATTAGATTGTACATCTTTGTTTATAAAATGCTGCATCTTAACTCATTACTGCTGTTTCCAAAAGCAAAGCAGAAAATACTAACTTATGTTATTTTAAAGAGATGTACTGCTTCCTTAGTCTTCTTGTTGAGCAATCAGTTGAATTCCAAATTTAGCACTTGACCTAACTAGAAAGCCACAGGGCATCCTTCCACAACTACACTGAACTAGGCCACTTTAAGTCTAGTCGGTCTGACACTGAACAGAAACTTAAACTTCCCCTTTGACGCAGCTTCCAGCACATCTCTTACACGAAAACAATATTAGAACTAACAGCAATTGCTTTCTTGGGTGCATTCTAAGTAGCCATGTATCTACCTCATGACTCAGAATGGTGATGTCCACTTCCTCTTCTGCAGAGGTTTCAGTACTGTCAGCAAAGTCATCCACAGATGTGTTAGCATCAAAGTGCATGATAGGTTTGCCATCACCTCCAACTAGTTTTGGTGGAAAATAGCCAAAATTTTTGGGCAGGATTGTCTGGATAACCTGAAAAATCCGGAGTTGATTTACCAATGCTGTCAATATTGCAGGTATCAGAATATCAGGAAGAAGTAGCATGAATATGTTGTATTTACACAATATTTAATGATTACATGAAGGCTAACAAATGCTTATATGCCTTTTAGCCAAAAAAAAATCAATATAATAATTTTTATATGAATATAAGACTTCAGTACTCTAAAATACAATATCATTTTCATATGAATATGAGACTTCGATACTCTAAAAAGAGTGAAGATGGAAATATTATCTGCTAGAAAACTTAGTGTCCTTGTCTAGACAGGTGGTTTCTCTTCCCCTAAAATATAAAGGTTTTGGTGTAGTTTCCTGCAAAGTTTATCAAAAGCAGAAAATCCCTACAATATTTGCTCCTTCCTGAAATACCATGACCAGGATTCAGCAATTCATGCTATTTACATGAAGATTTTAAGTAACAATCATAGGACAATATATCAGAGAAGTTTGTCTCCACAGTACACACTTATAACAAAAGTCACACCTGAAGAGAATTAGAAAAGTCATCTTCTCTGACATCACATTAGACATGCTACTACAGATTTGTAACATGTCAGAATTAATCTGTGGCTCCAGACTAAAAACTTACTGTATTTCTGCCATGAAACACAGCATCACCCACCATCCCACTCCCTGCAAGAAGCAGCTTCAGGGAACCTAAATGAGGTTAAGGTCAAACATCAACCCCAAATCCTGACTTTTATGGGAGACTGAGACAGGGAACAGAATGAGGCCCCCCACAATCCAGGAGGAAATGGTCATTGACCTGCTATAGCACTTGGACACACACCAGGGGCTGGATGGGATCCACCAAAGGGTACCGAAGGAGATGGAGGAAAATCTTGCCAAGACACTTTTTTATTATTAATTACTTGCATTTAGCCAAATAGGAGCAATGCAGTTGCAAAAGATCTCATTCAGAATACAAAATAAGGTGATACTCCTTTTACTACCACCAACTGTCCAAGAAGTTGTGAACAACTCATCTTGTACAATGGATGTTTAACTGCTCCCAAGTTCAGTAATTCATCAAAAGCTTGAATAGAAATCCTGCATTTGCTCTGAAATATGGTATAAATCAGTCATATCTGAAAGTGCCCTGTGTTTTACACAGAACATCAACAATGTAGAACTGAACACCCAGACACCTGCAGTCATCTTAACTTCTTACCACAAATAGGTTTGAAGATGGGCAAGACTACTAGAAGCCTTTTAAAAAGAGGCCACATGCAGAAGAATTAATAATGAATCAAGAATCCAAATCACCAAATCCATACAACCTGATCATTTCATAAATCACTAGTAACAAAAAAAAAAAACCCAGAATAGCAGAGAAAGTAGATACACTCTTACCTGTCTGGCTATAGCTGAAAATTTCATTACATGCAGTGTTTCATCATATGTGGAAGTATGCTGATTGATGTTTACAATCATGCAAGCTTTGCCTTTCCCACAAAAAAAAGGCTGAAACAGACGAGTCAGTTTACTCTCTCTGAATGGAATATAGCTTGGCTTCGTCCTCAGGGGAAAAAAAAATTGTGAAACAAAAATTGTAAAATTGTGGGATATTGTAGCTTACCTTAATTCTGTTTCTCTCTTTCAGGAAAGAGATCCAGTAGGATGCTCATATTTAAGCCTACGTTATTTCACATCAAAGAGCAAGGTCTTTCCTGAATTTCATAAACTCTCCAACAAACTGAACTATTTAAAAGTAAAAGCATAGTGTCTACATCACAGTTCCCTAGTGTTCCAAAGCAGATAGTGGAACAATCCAAAAGCTAAGTACAGGTCATCTATCAGCTGCCTGGTGAATCTACCTGTATAATTTGCAGGTGGAAGGGAAGAGGACAAAACAGAAGCTTTGTACACAAAGTGTATTGTTCATACATATACACTAAAAAAATTCTGGTAGTTTGCTGCAAATTGCTTTTTTCCCCCCACACAAACACCCGTTTTGGAGAAAACATTGTTTGCAGGTAGTGCAGTGACATCTGTAATAAAGAAGACTTACAAGACTTCGTAGATTTCCATTTTTCTCTGTGCAAACTGCTTGCAGAAAAAGTTTTTCCACCTAAAACTTGGCATGTTGTAAATAACTTGTCACTTACTTTGGGTTTTGATTTTGCTTCAATGCTGCAATGCACTTTCCAAGGATGTGAAGAGAATTATTAATATTTCCTGCTTCTTTCAGTCTGTCTCCAAAGACGTGTGTTTTATTACACCGCTCTGAACCAGCCAAGTCACAGAAAGACAACCTGCATGAAAGAGTTACCCAGAACACACACATGAAGTCCTTCCCAGCTCACCTTGGAGCTCTTTGCTTGGCTATAGCAATTCTGTTCTACTAAACTCAGACCACTGAATTGTCCCTCACGGCACAATAGATTACAATCAGAAAGTCATCCAGGCTAATCAAGGAATTCAATAAATTTTACTTTATATTAGGAAAGCTGTTGAAATACACAAAGCTCTGGAAGTTGGATAATTTATGTGACCAATCCATTATTCACCTATATATAAATTTATTTAAATAAAATCATTTGTAAGACCATAACCTTTCATACAGCTGAAGTAAGTCCCATACAAATTATTAAGGCACATATTTAAAATGTGTGAAAGCCTTATGTTCTTTATCCTTTCCAGTATATGATGAAAAGCTTTATTCTTCCTAAAGCAACATACAAACCATATCATTCACCTAACAGCTCCTGCAAGCTTTGCCAGGGGGATACACTATGACAGGGAACAGCAAAAAAATACAGATGCAGTAATTTTCTCAAGTTATCTTTCCTTAAGAGTATTTAACACTGTAACATCTGACATTTAAAGGTGTTATCTCACAGTGAGGTATATTTATTGCCATCTCTGCTCAGCTGAGATGAGAGAAATCAGTAGGAGCTAGGACTGAACTAAAACATTCTGTTACAGGCTATCTTCACTTTTCTGTATCAAGCTAAATTAATCAGAAGAAAAAAAATCACACTATCCCAAAAAGCTGTCTAAATGGCTTCAGGCCAGAAGATCAAGCTGCTTCCTCTAAACTGCAAAAGAACAGACACTTAAGTGGAATGACTTAAAACTGCTTTCACAGGGTTTGCCCCTTCATTGGCATTTTATATTAACAGAGAACAGTTTTTAAGCACATCACTTGATGATCTCCTCTTACTGTACATTGGACCATGGAGCACTCTGAGACCATGTCACCAACATGCTTTTCGGATTATTTATTTTAATTTGCATTCTAGGAGCACACCTAATGTGCTGTCACAAACACTTGATCCATAAAGTCTAGTCTGGTCCCAGAGCAGAAAGATACAGTGGCACGTCTTGTACCTTAGGCCTTCAGCATAAACTGCTGCACTCCAGCTGTAGAGATCACCCTCTATCAGCCAGACACTTGAATTCTGCTTACCAGGACTGATAGTCTGGTGCTGCCACCACCTTCCCATTATGTGAGACAATACACATTTTCCTCAATTTACACACTGCTGACAGCGCTGCTTCAGCAAAACCTTAGAGTAAGAGACAGGAAAACACTTCTGTGCTTGTCCCTGTTGAGCTTCCAGTCAGTTTATGTGCTCAGTGGAGTTCAGATTTCCTTCTCAACTCTCAGAGAATTTGTTTATTTTTAGAAAGTTCAACCGGTTTGACATGCTTACACCTTATTAATTTTTCCAAAATATTTACATTTCGGTAATCACATGAAGCATTCACTTACTCTGATACTCCAAGAACACGTGGTTGATGTTCATCAGTTAGTTTGAGTAGCCTGATGGAAAATATACTGTGACTGGAATAGAAAGAAGTCCTTTTTAATAATCAGTTATGAAAGTTAAGCAGTCACTGAAGCAAAGAAAAATTTGTATACTACAGAAAGCTTGGTGCTGAACAAAGGACAAAAATTAATTTACTAGTTACCTTAATATATTAGTGACTTCTGCAATGCATTCATTCAGTAGCAAGAAGCAGCAATAAAAGCTGTGTTTTATGACTATTTCTTTCCACACAGGAAAAGGAAAAGGAAAAATATCACATGAAGCCTACAAACTGTCTTGGAGAAAAAAAACCAAGCCAGTTCACTAAAGTCTACTGATCAAAAGATGAGTACTCACGTAGCCACTTCATACAGAAAAACTTAGGCAGTATCTGAACTCATCAAATCTGAAGAATTAACTTAGAAACAAATGGTGGGGAGAATGGAATAAGTTCAAGTTTTACAGTCCTGTAATTTTGCCCACTTCAGTATGCACAGTTACTTGTTTGGTTTTGAAATAATTCTGTTTTCCAGAAAGGTTGAATTTGTAACACTTGAAAATCCAGTAACTCTGGTTTAGACAACAATCCACAAAGGCAGTGGACATGCTGTCTGAAACCAAAGAGAAAAGCCACAGAACCAGAAGTGCCCAGATTTCTGATACATCAGAAAGCACAGCACACCAACTTTTCTAGCATGTACCTAAAGCAGTGGGCATTCTAGGCATAAAACTCTGTAAGAAGAGCATGAAATTTAACAGCAGCTATCTTTAGCTAATACAGAACAACATAACTCTTGCTTTTTAGAGAAAAAAAGCAGGCTTAGTAACGCTATGATTGTCTTAGCCAAAAATAAAACATGGCCCTTCCGCCCTCAAAGGACAAATTATTAAAAGGTCATTAAATTCAAGAAAGGAGGCATTTTCAATAGTAATTATATAACCTTATCTATTTCCTCTCACTCCATCAAAAGTCAGATTCTCCCTGATCCCTGTTCAGAGTCAGGTAAAAAGTTTAGAGTTTAATTCTTGAGATTAAGTAAGCTCAGCTTGAACACCTCAACTTAAAAGCATCTAGAAAATCTAGCAGCACTGCAAGATACCACATCACTTGCTCCTTCCTATATCCCCTAGTGACAGGATCCAGGTTTCCAAGAATTATACTGTCAGTTATGAAAAGTTAGTCAGCTTTTCCTTCAATATCCTCACACAGTCATTCTCACTCAGCACCACTAGCATTTGCCAAGATGCATAGCCCTGATGGCACTAAAAAATGAATGTGATTTGATCTTTTTGGTTGCCCAAAGATATGAATACCAACTCGAGTCCAGCTACTATTAGTCACAGTTTCTCCTAGTTTTCTTTCAGAGAAAATTTCATAACAAAACCAGAATAATCAAAGGATACTTAAGCTATTATTGAAGAGTGGTTCATTTTACAGATATTCTAAAGTCCCCTCCCTTCCCCTCAAATGGGACAGAGTATGCTCATAATCAGAGGAACAAACCTTCTACTTGACTGCTCATTCATTCTAGTACAGGCAAAGCTTCGGTTCTTGCTTCCTATTTTTAGTAGTCTGCAGGCTTCTTCAGTGCTCTGAACATTAATCCACTTTAAATCTGCAAAAAGAGATTTTTTATGTACACTTCTATCATCAGAGAAATCCTGTGAAACTGCCTAGGCCATAAAACAGTATTATTACCTTTAATATAACAATTTCCTCCTTGATCCTCACAAATTCTTAAAACTCTGCGCCTTTGAGTTTTTGATGTAGATAATACATTTAACAGGTCATACACATATTCATTATAAATTTCACAAAAGGAAATCCACACAGATGCTTGTGCTCTTTGGTGCACATGAATGTCAAGTGGAACAAAGTTCTTCTCTGCCAACCCAAAACAGAGAAAGCGTTCAAAGATCAAACAACTCATTGGTAGGTTTTAAATCAATACCTAGAACCTTCTAAAAGGACCTATACAACCTGCTAAAAAGAGAAGGCTTAGATACATCTGTGTTGTACCGTTAGACACACATGGATAACTTTAGCTTTATCCAAAAATGTTCTAACTTCTCAGTAGTCATCTGTTACCAGAATATGCCCAAGTTCTAAGCTGATGGCCTTGCTTTATTACAGACTTCCACCAGTTTATAAATTATATTTGCAAAACTAAGTCTCCCTTTTTCCCCCAAAAGCAGTGAAACTACCAAAATATTTTTACATAGTTGCCCTTTCTCCAGAGAAAAGAGACAAAAAGTAGGTCAAAACCTAATGTATATTTATTTTGCAGTATAGTGTAGGTCTTTTTTTTACCCACCGGGAGTTACCCACTAATATTTCTAAATTCATATTATGTTTTTCCCCACACAAAAGTTTTCCACTTTACCTAGGGAGTTAGAAGGGTGATTGTCTGAAGTACAGTGAGAAGAATCCAATGTCACATCACAGACATTTGTTATAGTATTTGAGATGCTGTCTGTCTCCTTGAGAAAAATAAGAGACCATTATATCCACATGAACAGATGATGAGAATAGCAGAAGTTAAAAATGACAGCAATTACAGTACAGAAGATTTAAATATTGAAGTAGCATTAAGTGTTAGGCCACCCTTACTCTGGCTGAAAGTCAAATGTTTTTAATAACACTGAACTATAATCAATAAATGCTCTTTCCAGCACATGAATTATTGCATGCTGCTACTCCCAGCAACCTGTTTTGGTGGCCAGTTGCTGCTAACTTTAGAGTCCTAGGAGGAAAGGGATTCTGTCAGACTGCAACAGCCCAGAATGCCTTTATGAGCTATTGTCCAAATCTGAACAGTGCTTCAGTCATCCAAAAGAACTGGAGAAGTTTCCTCCAGGAGTAACTGCCAAGGTGGTAGGACTTAAGTTATGACAAACCAACACTCTGTGGTGCTTTAATTCAGACTGAACTAAAAGGCCATGAAAAATAGACAAAAAGCATAGTTTCTTTAAGTATACACATTCGCTGATTTTCTTTACACCAACAAAATTTTTTTAAACCTGCCAAGATTCACCAAAGCACAGCCTTCAAGTTACCTCTGGAAAAACTAGTGCCATACTTTGAGATCTTCCATTTTAAAGATAAACAGCACAGAACAGAATTACAACAAAATCACACGACCATTTTGCCAAGGCTGCACTGTCTATACGATTGTGTTTTTTGAGTATTAGAAGTCTAACCCCAGCAGGGATCCTATTCATTCTTTGTGAAGTGCCAAGCAGGGTATGGGACTGACACACATGGTATCTCATCCATGCATGTCAAAAATGCAGTGGAATTTAGAAAACCGAGTACCACATTACTTGTGCATGGGATAAGTTTTTGTAAAAGTCCTGTGAGAAAACTGTTGCTATACTGCTCTTCAAATGAAATACAGAAAAGAGCATGAGGATGACTGCCTAAAAACAAGTGGGAACAGGAACTGACATTGTTTGCCAACAGCAGAAGCTGACATTTAATAGAAAACATAGAAATAGAATATAAAGAACAGGTAGGAATAGGAATGCAAGTAAAGCATCTTTTAATCCAGTAGAAAACAGTATTTAATCCTCTGAAGAGAACCAGGAAAAGGAAGGAAAGAGAGGGTATGAACCATGCTAAGCCAGAGTTGTTGCAGCAGTACTCCATACAGAACATAAACAGTAGGACATTAAGTACTGCAGTAATTCAGAGCAGTTAAAACTGAGAGAATGAAAGGAACAGCAAACTCTTTCTGTATGACATGTAAACTGAGCCTGGGAAATGAGCCTACAGAAATCCACGGAAACCAAAGCCAAGCCCACCAAATCGTATCTGCTCTCAGATTACAGCTTGAGAGAGCATCCAAACAATGATGCTATTCATTCACAAGCTATCAAGAGGCACAGCTTCAGAACTGGGGATGGTTGAGCTATCTCTATGAGAGCATTGTAACACATAAACGAAGTCCTGTCATGTAATAGCTTCCTGATTCATTTTTACCTGTCCTTTCTGATGCTGGAGCATTGCTCTCTTTTCACTGCAGTGCATCAGCATCTAGATCACCTACTGCAACATCCAGTAACTCAGCTATTAGTAAGTCAGATTGTGATTTAACAGAAGGAAACATTTTTATCGACTTATCTTCAAAATAAGATGTTGACCTCTTGTTCCAGACCTTGGACTCCTGCTTATTCCTCTTTCCAAGGCTGTAGCTTCCACAAATTTTGTAACGGTATTTACCTACTATCCCCTCCTAACCATCTCAACCTTTCTTTAAGACCCCCTCACCCTCTATGCACATGTGCATACACATACTCAAGAGACACTTTCAAAATAAACATGTAATTTTTCAAGTCTTTCAGATTTTTTTTTTCTGAGATATGTCCTCAAGAGTTAACCAGACTCAGACTAAACAAAGTGCTGGGTTGCAGTGTTTAAATTAAGCAACAGAATTTAGAGTGGAACTTTACACATGAATTTGAGTCATAGAAGGATGTTTTTTCAGGGTTAACTGGAGTACTTAAACAAGGTTAGTATTAAAGACCACAGAAAAAAAAATTCAATCATTATTTCTATACATCCCAGAAGTCATTTAGAGTTGCTTTGAATGATAACCAACTGAGCCTACTGCATTCTGGGATTAAATGCACAGACTCTCTGTTCAGGAGAAAAATGTTCTGAACAAAAGGAATCTGACAACAAACTGCATTTGTTCTCACAAGCATGAAATAGCCTCAAATACATGGATGTCCATTTTCTGGTGAGTTTCTTACTGCAGAAACAGAAATTACTAGATAATAAGAACAGGAGGCTGCCATAGTAAAGACTTTTCTATTCTACCTACAATCTTCAGAGACCAGCCCTAGTCACATACTATCTCCTAAGGCTAACAGGAATCATTTCAAGACATTCATTTTATGACATCTCACTTCAAATTGCTGAATCAGAAAGTTTCTCTATGAAGTTACATAAATCGCACATTTATAAACTTTTTAATCTGCCTTAAGAGTGTCTTCCACCAAAAGGGACTCTCCCTGCCTTCTTCACTGCCCCTGCTAAGACAGTGCCATCATCTCTCCTGAGCTATTTGAATGACTGCACCAAGATCCAGCCTGGGAACCTGACCTACATGAAGAGCCACTTAACAAGAACCAGGTTTTAGACAGGTCCTGTACCTCTCAGACTTTTCAAAGGCTACTGTCACCATGGTGTCAGAAAGGCTCCTCTAAAGAAGAGACTTCTCTCTAGAAGTTGACATTTGGCTTTGGTCTGAACTGTATGCTGCAGAAAGTTCATCCAGTTTACCCTGAGCTCCAAAAACAGACAATTGTCTCATTATTCAAAGGTTCACCAAGTAAGTATATTGTAGATTTTTAAATATATAAAGAACCAATAGTGGAATAAAGATTTAAAATTTCCTGTCTTACAGAACAGCTTTAAGAAGCATTTGTTCACTGACCTCTTTCAGTGATGCAAGAATAGAAGCTTTTAAGGCTTCTTCTTGCTTAACTTGTTCATCTTCTAGTTTCTTAACATCATTGCTCAAATATGGTTTGAAGTTCATCTTCAGGTAATGTCTTCCTCTTATGTGGTTAAAAATCACATCAAGTGAGCGAGGTAAAATACCAAGATCTTTTGCAGTCCCTTAAAAACATAAAAAAATTAAGTGTAGACATCCATGTAAGCTTGTCTTTGGATTTTGACTTGGTTTTTATACATGCAAATATTTCATACCTTGGATAGTGAATGTCTTGCCTGCATTTGTAACTCCATAAGTAAATACCAGTCCATTCACTCCATTAACATATGCTCTAACTATATCTTTCATTGAGCCTTCAAAAAATTCACTCTGAGTAGTTTCTGGTCCAAAGACCTTGGATAAGGGGAAGAAAGAAAGAAAGAAAAAAGTAGTGACAAATGGCAAAAAGAAGTTTAATAAGCCAAAATATTAAGTACTGATTAGAAGTGAGTAACTTTTCAGAACAAGCTGGGTAGGAGACACCAGTTTAATTTGCTGTCTTGCCTGAACCCCTTCTGATTCAACATTTTCTGTTGGGTTCTCACAGGATGCCTGCTTAATTCTGAAAGGCACTGAGGCTTGCACTCATTTTTGAATATTTTCCTACTTCTAAAATAAACTGCTCAGAAATCTTTTGAGCACGTGCTGTTCAGTGGATACTTGATGTAAAACTCCCTCCTCACTCTTCACCACTTACCCACAACTGATGAGAAAATCAGCTTTACAATGGTCTAAATAACTCCATTCCTGGAACTGTTTATCTTGTGGTACTGTAAGAACAGAACCTCTTGCAATAGGCAAAGTTAAGAAATTTACTTTCAGTATACAAGGTTTAAGCAGTTAAGCTCCTATTCTTTCAAAAGGAAGTTACTAAATACATGCTTACATAAATGCCTACAAACATAAGGTTTCCTGTAACACTTCCGAGATAAAAGCATCTGCAGGAACAGCAGAACCACAGTAAGTTTGTGCCTACAAGATGTTCCTGTAGCACCTAATCAAAGAAAACCACAGACCTACCAAAGAAGCTTCCTTGTCTTAACTAATAAGCACCTCCATTGTAATACAGCTTTCCTGACAACTTATCAGGAATTAATAAGCAGTCTTTTTTTTTAAGGCAAGTACTACCACAGGTCATTAAAAGAAGAAAAAACACATTGCATGACATAATACAAAATTCAGCTTTCATTATAATGAAAAAAACCAAACCAAAAATTTGAAATAATTTGGCCTACCTGAGAAAAGGTAAAGCTGTGCACAGCATGACCAATCCCTCTTTCACTGTTTTTCATTGCAGAAGACTCTTTGGGTGCATTAAGAATTACTGTCTGGGCATCTTCAATAGTTACACAACTCTTAAAGAACAAGACAAGGTAAACCAAAACACAACACAAAATTATTCAGGAAGAAAGCTATCTGAACCATACAAAAAATGAACACCCCCTCCAAAAACCCCCCAAAACCCCAGTGTCTTCACCTATTTACCAGAGCTACAAAAAGTCCCAAAATTTACATATGTCATCTGGAAGCATGTCACTACAGAGACATTCACTTCACATGAAAGCCAGAGTAGAGACAGTCAAGGCAATCCTCTGGGGTTTTCCAAGAGGTAAAAACTTTTACTAGCATTCCTTCCAGCAACTTTTCCTTGGGAACACTTTCTAAACCCACATATTTTGTGATTGTGACTTGTACAATCACTATGAAAACAAAATTATATAGAAAACTACTGTTTCTCCACATCAGTCATTTTCAGTGTGAAACAGACAAGGAGTAGAAGTAACAAAGTAAAAAAAGCCTGAAGCATTATCCTGTGATTGATAAACAGTGTTACCAGCAATAAAAGAAACCAAATTAGTTTCAAGTAATTTGATTGCTATTTCTCAGTTAAGTAAAGGTAAAATACAATTACCAAACATTCACTAGTTAGATAAATGTAGGTTGCAGTGTTAAAGGAAAATTTACTTTACACCAGACCAGCTGCCACAGATGCAAACTGAACTCACAGTATAGTTTATCAGTGCCTTGATGCATCATCTGAATGGACTGATTGTAACTAAATTTATGTTCAGAGACTGGCCAGAACTTCTAAGACCAATAATCCATGTATGGTATGTACATAGGAAGTACTGTTCTTCCTCAATTAACAAGTCTGTTAATTAACTGATACAGAAGCTCTATGCCAGAAATTAACTGGTACCAACCTATAGCAGCGTACAACTTGCTCACAAGGAAACAAGAAGGGGCAGGCACCGACCTTTTCTCTCTGGTGACCAGTGACAAGACATGAAGGAATGGCCTGAAGTTGTGTCAGGGGAGGTTTAGGTTCAAAATTAGAAAAAGGTTCTTCACCCAGAGGATGGCTGCACACTGAAACAGGCTCCCCAGAGAAGTGGTCACAGCACCAAGCCTGATAGAAGAGCTCAAGAAGTATTTAAACAATGCTCTCAGACACATAGTGTGACTCTTGGGGCTGTCCTGTGCAAGGCCAGAAGTTGGACTCTAATGGTCCTTGCAGGTCCCTTCCAACTCAGCTTATTCTGTGATTCGGAAAAGCTCTAAGAAACTGCTTTCTGAATTTAGACCAACCTCTTGCTCACTGTGCCAGGCTTCTGAACCTATTTAGTCTTTAACTTTTCTCCCACATCACCAGGGACGGGAATGCAGGTCAGACGTACTAAACCCTAGAGAGCTACAGAATAATCTGCAGGATCAGAAGGATCTGCAGCATATGCCATCTGCTGCCACCAGCCTCATAGAAGCCTCCAAACAGACACCCAAAGTAGTCAGATCTGCAGAGACGGAAGCCAGCTGGTAACAATTCACTCCACTTGTCTCCCCCAGCTAACACTGCAGGTAAATTGGCAGGAGTTGGACCATTTCTGGCACTGTACACATCATTTATATCCAAAAAACACAGCTCCCTGCTTTCCCACAGATGACTCTGGAGAATCACTAGCAGGAGTACAGAATTTCATCCAGAGCTCTTAGGCTTTACTTCCATAAATCATTATCTCTATAAGCATCAGCCGATCAGTTAACCTGTTAATTGTCTTTGTTTAAAGCATCAGCCTACAATTATAAGAAATAGGTCTTGGGTTCTACTTTTTTTTTTTCTGTCACATATTTGGAACAAAGATGCTTTCCTGAAAATTATGCATGGCAGGGAAGAAAAAAAGACTTAAAATTTAAATTGATCTGTTTGATTTAACAAATAGGAAGCAAGGTTTACTCGCTTTACAGAGTTTTGTGTGGGTTTCTTCCATTCATTACCAAGCATTTTCTTCCTATATTCAGGTTATAGTAAAGAAATCAGAAAACACTGAAAATGTTGAAGATCTTTCAATCATTGTCTTTTTGGAGGCTGAGAAAAAAGCCTTAACCTCATGCAAAACAGATTATACAGCTAATAGGTTGGAAGTTCAACTATTTCAGCCTGAACTACATGAAAACCAAAAAAAAAAGTACAAACTTCAATGTTCACTTTTTTCCTCCCTGCTTTTAAGAAATGACTCACTCCAAAGAGGAATGTGCTAAACAACTCATGAAACAATTTGATTTTGCAAATCAATTTACACTTGGAGCTAGCTCAGACAGTGGAATTACCAAACTGGAAGCACTGTGGCAGTACACACTGTTCAAGGAGAGCTGAGTAAGCAAAGGCAAAGGGAAGTTGGGGAGTGGGGGGAAGAATTATCCAAGTGAAAACAATACAAAGATTCCAACTCTGGTATACCAAAAGCAAGAATGTTTTTTAGAAAGCAATTTAATTTGCAAGAAGCAAATAAGAATTAATATTAAATCCTTTTTCGAGCTCTTCAAGCTGACCTCTCTTCGATCAGAGAGCCTGCATAGACAAGGGCTGAGAGATATGATATAGAGACCTTGTCCTCCAAAGACAGCTAAAGGAAATCTTTGCATCAGTGATCACAATGAGTGGAAGGTGAGCACTTGTGGATGTTTGTACACGTGTGTGTATAAAATGCTGAAGCATCTGAATCTGACAGTGTAGAGGTTACAGAAGATTTTTGACAGGGTGAGCAGAAAGTCACCAGAATGAGAAGATTATACAAGCATTTTGAAGAAACTAAAGGGTCAGATACTGAAATTACCTCAAAAATTGCATGATCTCTTCCATGAAACTCCTTTGTATCTTGAGCACTACACAGATTTGACTCCAGTTTTTAAACAGCATACCCACTGGAATTTTGAAGAGCTACAGGTGTGCATGTCCATACCATACAAATCGTTAAAAAATTGTGGGGGTGGAAAAAACCAAAATCTCACATCTATCCAGGTGCCCACTAATTCCATGTGGGGGCAGTACATAGCTTATGTAAAAGAAAGTTCTGCCTTACAATACTAAGTGTTGTTCAGGAGAGAAGAAAACGTTATTTCTTAGTTCTACAACGAACCTGGGATTCATGGCTTTCAAGCTCTGCTATAGAAAAGGGCCTCACTCTCAAGAAGACTTTCAAAGGCTCATATACCTATTCATTAAAAAGAAGAAAGACACAAAACACAGTTATAATTGCCACTTTTTAAACAGAACAGCCCCAAATCATATCAGCATACACATCCGATACAGTACTTCCTATTTTATATTAGTGTCTCACTTTTTCCTTTCATGTCAAGTTCAGACTCTAAGCTTTTATTTGCTTCTTTACCTTCTACTGACCTTAAGTAACCCTTTTTTTGTGTGCCCCACCTCCCCTTAAGCATTCTTTCATGACAAAAGCAGTATTTTGACTTTAAAAGAGCACACAGAGGCATAAGCTGCACTACTTCCACCTTCTGGTCTCCCTCTGTACTGAATTCAAGCTGTGTTATTCTAAAAGCTGCTACACAGTACTGCGCTTCCATTTTGTATGGAGTACATTCAATTAGCACTGATTGACACATTCTTAGCCTCAAGAGACCACTTCCTTACCACCATGCAGGCACCAGACCCTCATCTTCCTCACAGTAACAACCAGGCAACCGCTCTCAGCTGCTCAGGTGGCCTTTTCCATCCCCTAACCATTCTACAACAGTCTCCCCACCCAGGTAAAGCAATAATAGCAGGGGACATTTTAGAGGGGTCCCAGCACTCCTTCCTTTATCAAGGAGCTTCAGTCTTTACTTTGGCAATGCTTCATTCAGCAGATGGATTTAGCAGAGCTCTCCATAGCCCTGTCATGAGCAGCACTAATCAGACAAAATGAAGTCACCTGAGGAAAAGTCACCCAGGAAACATATCCCTCTAAAAAAGCATAGTTGGGTATACTATCTTCTACTCGAGCACAGCAGAGCACTATAGATTTTTATTTTCAAGCACCTAATGAACTTTCATCAAGGATCCATATATTTTTAAAAGCCTATTAAAAAGAACAGTACAACTGCAGTTACTGAAGTCCTTAACATTTTTTTCAAAGCTTAGCACATCACATCACACAGGACTGACCATCTCTCTGCGTCTCGTACTGGCTATGACCTGCGTGTAAGCAATGAGAAATAAGCAGAAGAATCAAACACACCTCAGTGGCAGAGGAGTACAGCAGGTCTTACCAAAGAAACATTTGTTGGAACTAAAGCTTAAAAAACCCCAAAATCCACCAAAAAAAAAAAAAAAAACCCCAAAAAAAAAA